>WNGS01158467.1:28777-31277 GCA_020271785.1 Procambarus virginalis
AGTGTGTTTCCGAATTCTTATCTAGTCATTTCCGGCCGGTAATGTCAGGTAGATAGGATTAATTCTGGATAGCACATATGACAAGCGACATCATCCAAGTAATTATTCCTTGGTCCTTATCTATATAATATACAATATTTTATCTGATATAGCTGTCATATATATAGATTACTGCTTTACAGCAAGTGTCCTTTTAACAGGTATAGAAGAGGAAGCAAGAATTAATCTTGGTACATCAGTACATGGGTGATGAATGCTAGTCTCAACTGAGGATTATATTTTGTCATCATCCTGGTTAATACTTGGTGGACTTAGCCTATTATACATTAAGATAAGACCTCTGAACAAATCCACAAGGCCCGTGACGAGGTTCGAACTCTTGTCACGCCCCGTGTAGATTTGTTCATATGATGCATCATGTTATTGTGATTTGTGTGTGTAAGATAAGACCTAAATTATCATTACTAATATATGCAGTTTAATACTGTAGTCTGATTGGCTGCATATATATAAATTTAATATACCCCCTAATATATAAGGAGTCGGTTTGTGAGAATATTGCAGAAATACAGTCCGCTAAACATCATACAAATTGCTATCGAAATATATAAATTAATGTAAATATAAATTCTATATAAATTCATATAAATTAAATCAATATAAATCTCACAGGTTCGGTCCCCACACTGGTGAGAGTAGCCAGTTTGGATATATGATTAAAAATTCTCGTCTAGACAGACATAATTTGACATAGTGTGTTTGAAAAATCAATATATAGACAATTTAATGATAGTATTTACTGTATGAATTATAAGGGATTTGACGGCTTAGTGGACATCGCTCGGGGTCATAGTCGTAAAGGTCCGGGTTCGATCCCCTGCGGATTAAAAAAAAATGGGCAGAGTTTATTTCACCCTAATGCTCTGTTCATCTAGCAGTAAATAAGTACCTCGGAGTTACTCCCCTGATGAAGGCTGTGTTACAAAACTCGTAATCCGTAACCGGGTTCCTTTAAACTATGATCCTTCACAAGTCCAGAAAACCCTAACCTTGGAGTAAATGAAGTGTAATGATTAAGAAAGATAAATTAAATTGTCCATAAAAATAACGCTTATAATTATTTACAACTACCACTATATATACTCTCTGATAAGGTCTTCCAGTGCATCACTAGCCCTCATGCTAACTAGCTTCCACGGTCACGTCTTTAAGCGCCCCACTAGCTCTCTTGCTAACATGCTCAAACAGTGAAGTCTTCCAATTCTCCACTAGCCCACTCGTTAGCACGCACAAACAGTGAAGTCTTCCATCGCTTTACTAGCCCTCTCGCTAGCACACTCCAATTGTGAAGTCCTCACCCCGGCGTTCCCGTGAAGGGTTAATCGTGAAGCCCGGAAAGGTGAAGCGAGCTCACAGGATAGGTATGGGGTGTACAATAAACTAGCCGCCTCCGGTGGCAACAATAAAAAATCAACTAAGCCTAATCGCGAAAGAAGTGACACCAAGCACTGTGAACTAATATGCCTCGCGGCAATGAAACGCAGACAGGCAGATGATTGGGAAGCCCCAGGAGTCCCTTAAGGTGACAAGCACCGGCCCCGCTCCACACAGAAAACACTGGGGAGCAAAACCAAAAACTCGGCCCCCAGCTAAAATGTAGAAAACATCCAGTGCCCTCCGGCAGAGCAGAAGACAGCCGCCCACCATGATCCACCAACTCTCGGCACCTCTCGGCAAAGCCAGCGTCGGGTACCGTAACCCCGCTGGGAGAACCGACCAGAACACATAAAAAATATATATATATCAACAATCCAATGATCCAAGGCAATATGTGCACCAGGCGTTGTAAACCGGACAGTTTAAAAGGGATGGAATACGGCAGTATCAAATCCAAATCACAAAATAAAACATGAGCAGGCAGCTCCCAGCCGGAGGAGGCGTCCAAGCGTCTGCTCGAGGTCAAGGTTAAACAAGGGGAATCCCCAGTCGCTGGTATGTCCTCACATCCCAGAACAGCACACTAGAAGATATGGGAACTAATATTAATGGGAGGGTCAACTATTTTAACTCAGAACCTGGATCATAAATTGCGACGAGGTCCATCACAGCTTGCTTCCTGGGGATGTGAGAAAATTAGGATTAAGGGCTTGCCCGCAACGCTATGCGTGCTTGTGGCTGCACAAGAATGTAAGAACTCTTATATATATAAATAAAAAAAGATCCTTATTACCATTTTGATATGACACGTCATGAGAAGTCAATTATTTTTCAATTAAGCACTCTGATGTTGGAAGATATAGAGCACATGTCTGTGGTCACGTAAGCATTCATAGACCTATAGGCGGACATGACAACTGTGCTGTTGTCATAAATGTATGATTTAAAAAAGTACTTTATTTCATTGATTATATGTATTGGTATGGTGGAATTTCCCACATTAGGCAATGTAACACATGACCAATATGGTATCTTGGATTTCATTATATGTTAATCAAAGGTT
>WNGS01158467.1:36277-39427 GCA_020271785.1 Procambarus virginalis
AATATCTTTTCTTTGTATTGGCAAATTCTAGAAAGGTGTGGTACTTGCCTTTAGATAATCACGGAATTTTCGTCTGAGCTTTCGGGGAAGAGAGGTAGACGTCCAAAACTGCTTGCTTCAGGTCTGGTAGTCATTCTCAGACGCTAAGGTACTGAGAGTAACTGCAGCTCTACCTGTGAGATGCACTCTGAGAAGGGTAGACCATTGATCTGCAGGCCAGCTAAGTTTTTTAGCTAGGGTCTCAAAAGTGGTGAAAAATACATCGATCTCTGTCTCAACGAATGGTGGCATTAACTTACTTGCATGGGAGACATTGAAACTTACGGGAAGACTAGCGGTAGCTTGTTGGCGCTGAGTGTGGTGTGTAGTTTCCAACGCGAGTTCTTGTCGACGATATTCGAGAGCACTATCAGCTTGCTGTTTACTGTGCTCCCGTTGTATCTCCAGGTCACGTTTTTCTTGCTTCAATGCTCTCGCTCTCGCTCACGGAGTAGGGTAGCCTCACGTTCCTTGAGCCACCTCTCGTTCTGTTCTTCCTTCCTTTGCAGCCTCTCGTTCCTTGAGTGCAGCTTCTTCTTTCTTTATCTGGAGAGCTTCTTTCGCCAGGGCCGTCTCACGTTCTTGTTGTTCCTTCCTTAGGGTCGCCTCACGTTCTTGTTCTTCCTTCCTTAGGGCAGCTTCTTTCTTTTGTTCCCGCTCGATTTTCGCAAGTTCGAGCTTTAGCTTCATAGTTGCCAGAGCATGTCTATCTGCAATATAATAATTTTTGTGAGTTTCAGAGTTTATCTTCCCTTCATCTAAGAGGTGATCCAATATTAAATTGTGCAAGTCATTTTTGTTGGCTCCATGGGGAACATCTAGTTGATACTCGTGTACAAGAGTTTGTAATTCGGTCTTCTTGGCACGAATTAAGTTCCCTATTTCACCTGCTGGATCGTTACGAAAAGCTGGGAGACGAAACATGGTGAAAATAGCAAATAAATGTACAATGAATATACTTGTGATATGGTAAGTGTCAGTAACAGGATGACGTGGCAACTGGTAACTATCCTGTGGAATTTTAATCGTTAACAATTAACGTTAATTTTAGTATGGTAAATGATTAGTCAATCAAAAGCGCAGGAAATCTTGTACCCGGTACTCAATGTAAGAGAATAAGGGCAAGAAAATCCCACTAAATAAATGAAACCGATAGTTTCTAAAACAAATGAAACATTTAATTGCTTCAAAAGTGAATAAGGTAGTCCAAGAATGTAGGCATACCTTGCCGAGTCTCTATAGGACATAAGCAAGGGGTTTCCCACTGAATGAAATATGATACTTACAGAATTAGCGAACTTTGTGCTCTGAAAAAGAAAGCTAATTCCCTACCTAAGTAAATACCATCATCTTTGACCGACGTGTAGGGGTGCGAGTGTCAACTGGTGACGAGAACTGTTGTTGAGGTCCCAACTCAGCAACGTAGTCTGTGCTAGAGGAACTATGGCCCTCTGTATTCTCCTTTCGTCGGATTGCAGAAGAAAGGGTGCTTTGACCCGAAGACAAATCAAAGTACCAGGGTACCAAAATGATGATCTGTCTGAGATTGAGAAATATCCTAGGGACAAAAGGTGGAAAACACGAGTAATAACACTGAGGGAGGGATGACCAATTAAGAGAATAACTGGGGCCTTCAGTCACCACGTAATCCAAAGTTATCCAACACTCAATATGCTACTCTCGGAATGCACAAAATACCGTCCTTATCACTGACCTCACTGCTACCACTCCGTATCCACTAGCCAAAGTCCACCTTGATTGTCCTTTTGTGACCAGTGAAGTCCAAGTCGCCATCAGGGAAAAGCCTTTTCCCATGTCTGGAGTGCAACTTCTCCTGGGCAATGACTTGGCAGAAGATCTGCAACCGTCCAACCTGATCATCATAGACAAACTTCAGGTGTGTACCTCTGTAATGGATAATCCCATCTTTGAGTATGTTACAGCAGAGATCCAAGAAAGTGATAAAGTTTCTCCTCAGGTTTTGGTGACCACCCGTGCACAAGCTGCACGCCCGCAACCAGCTTACTCTACTGCTACCGCTGTCCCTCAGAATCTACCACCGAATCTTACTATGTTGAAGTTCCGTAAGTTACAGAGGGAGGATTCTTCATTAACACCATTATTCTTCCAGGCTGAGACTCAACCTGACAGTATTCCTGGGTTCTTCCTAGAGAATCAGTTGCTCTATCGCAGGTACAGACCCAGTAAGCTGAAGGAGGATGACGATTGGGCAAATGTCGAATAACTAGTGGTTCCCACCAGCCTACGGCCCGATATTCTACACCTGGCCCACGGAGCACTTTCTCACTATGGTTTTAACAACCTACCACGGAATCAGACAAGACTACTACTGGCCAGGTATGGTTAAAGACGTCAAAAGTTACATGCAACAGTGTCATACATGTTAGATGGCAGGTAAACCTAAGATCCCTATTCCCCAGGCTCTATTGACTCCTATCCAGGTGCCTGCGGAACCTTTCCACAGACTCATCATAGACTGTGTTGGTCCTTTACCCCGGACCTGTTCTGGCAACGCCTATATACTAACTATCCTGTGTCCTACCACCAGATTCCCCATAGCAGTTCCAGTAAAGAACATTACGGCTGCTACTGTGGTGAAACACCTATTGAAGATCTTCACCCAGTATGGATTTCCAAGAGAGGTTCAAAGTGACTGTGGCACCAACTTCACCAGTGATCTCTTCAAGAAGACACTGGAAGAGGTCAACATCACACAGGTATTGTCCAACCCCTATCATCCTGGTTCACAGGGTTCTCTTGAACGTAGTCATCAGACTATTAAAGCACTCCTAAAGAAATTTGCAATGAAACCTTGAAGGATTGGGATAAACAACTTGACCTCATCATGTGCATTTTCAGAAGTCTCCCCGATGAGTCTCTAGGAGTATCTCCTTACTACTCTACTAATGCTCTATGGACGTAAGTGCCGTACTCCTCTCAAAGCTTTTAAAGACTATCTACGTAATGCCACCACAGTGACCCTCAGAATGTGCCCCAGTTTCTTCAAAACTTAAAACACATTCTAAAGAGAGTACGTAAATTTGCTAATGACAATCTATTGAAAGTTCAGGAGAGGAAAGACTCATTTTG
>WNGS01158467.1:40427-56911 GCA_020271785.1 Procambarus virginalis
CCTCCTGACGATTTCTCTCTCCATCGGCATCTTTTGATTCCGTGGATGCTCTGTCACCTTCAACCCCACTCGTCTCGGTACACGTGTCGTTGCTGCTCCTTCTCAGGATGCAGCTTCCCGCTTGGCTGCCTTATCCTGCCTTGGTGAGATCCCTGTTCGGGTCTCTAAGAACACTCGTTGAATGCCAGTGTTGGCACTATTCTCCTCCCGCCCCATGTTGCAACCGGTGTTCGGAATCTGCAGGACTGCCACGATGACATTCGGCATATCCTTGATGCCCAAGGCCATTCTGTCCTCCAGGTTGACTCGTTTACTCGTCCCCCTCGTGGTCGTCGCCGTCAACCCTTCGAGTTGTGAAGATCACCTTTGATGGTAGGACCCTTCCATCCTCTGTCATTCTCGCTGGTGCCAGGTGCTCTGTCCAGGAGTATATTCCTTCTCCTCGACTTTGTAACAAGTGCTGGAGGTTTGGGCATGGTGCCCTCCGCTGCTCTGGGACTGTCTCTCTCTGTCCTTTGTGTGGGGGTGAAGGTCACTCTAAGTCGGAGTGCACTTCTCCCAAGCTCGCTGCCTCAACTGTGGTGAGGCCCATCCTACCTTCTCCCGTGCCTGTATCCATTACAAGCTTGAGGCAGCCGTCCTCAACTTGAAGCACCGGGAGCGTTTATCTTTTCCTGAGGCGAGGCGCCAGGTTCGCCGGCTCCCGCCTTATGCTAACGTCTCTTATGCTCGCGTGTTGCGCTCTTCTCTCCTCCTTCCCACCTTCCTCAGACTCACAACCGTTTCCGGCCTTGGACCCTGATACGCCCACTGCTCCCTCCTCTGTTCCTTTGAGTTCTGTCCCGAAGGGTCCCCCTCCTGGTTCTCTGTCTGGGGTTCCCCTTCTTTCTACCCGGTCTGTCATGTCTCCTGTGTCTTCTTCCTCGTCTCCCTCCAATCCTCCTTCCCATCCCCTCCTCCATCTATTGACTCTCCCCGCCGCCTGTCGGTGCAGGCGGATGTCCATCGCTCTCCTACCGGCCGTCGTGTGTGCTCTCGTTCAGCTTCTCCTGTTGAGACACTGGAATCCGTTGCCCGGTACGTAGTTGCTGGGACACCGGTCTCTTTAAGTCAGAAGCGTAAGCCTGGCTCCTCTCCTTCCTCCTCCCCGCGGGTAAGAAGGCTTCGCTTTCTTCCTCGACCCCTACTACTGGCTCTATTGCTCCTTCCCCTCCCATTTCAGTGGTTGCGCCCCCTGTTCCTGCTATGGAGGTTTCTTTGACCCCTGCTTCCCTTTCGGTTGCTGCCCTTGCTGAGGTGCGCTCCCCTCTTTCTACTCCCCCTCTTCCTGCTGCTGTCCTTGACTGCTCCTCTCCGTTGTCTCCTCCTCTTCCTCCTCCGGACCCCACTCGCCCACCTCTGGTCTGTTCTCCCGCTTCCTTCCCTCCGTCTTTGCTCAGTTTACCCATGCCCCCTAACCCTGACTTGCTGACCCTGATATTCTTTAACGTGCTGTGTTGCTCTTTCGCCTTTGTTTCTTCTTGTTTTCTGTTGTTGTCCTTTCTCTTCTCGTCGCTGTCTATTCTTCAATGGAACGTTCGAGGTTATTACGCCAATTTCCTCGAACTCCAACTTCTAATTTCGCGGTTTTCGCCCCTTTGTGTCTGTCTCCAGGAGCCGATGCTTGGTGCTCGTCCTGGTCGTTTTCGTGGCTATTCCTTTCTCTCCCCCCCCCAGCCGTTGCTGGGGCTCCTAATTCTTCTGCTCTCTTGATTCGCGCTGATGTTCCCTTTGTTCCTTTACTTTTTCCTTTGCCCTCCATTGTTCTGCTGCTCGTATCTTTGTGGGGAAATGGTACACAGTTTGTTCCATTTATCTCCCCCAAGTGTCCCGCTTTCTCTTCCTGATTTGAAACACCTCTTGGACTCCTTGCCGGAGCCTGTGCTCCTGCTGGGTGACTTCAATTGTCGTCACTCTCTTTGGGGTGACGTTTTGACAAATACCCGGGTCGCCTTCTTGAGCCGTTTCTCCTCTCTTCTTCCCTGTCTCTTCTGAATTCTGGTGAGCCCACTCATTTGGACTCTCGGACTCGCACCCTTTCCTGTCTTGATCTTTCTCTCTGCTCTTCTTCTCTTTACTTAGATTTCACGTGGCAGGTTCTTGATGACCTCCATGGCAGTGATCATTTCCCTATCCTTGTTTCCTTTTTCTCTTTTCGCCCTTCCCTCTCTTTTCCTAGGTGGCAGTTTGCTAAAGCGGACTGGAACCTCTTTACCCTCAGTGCTGCTCTCTCTGACCTTTCCCTTCTGCCTCTCCCTCGCGCTCTCCTCCTTTTTCATGACACTGTCATCGACGCTGCCCTCCGCTCTATTCCTCGCTCTTCCTCTCGGGGTCCACGGAAGTGTGTTCCCTGGTGGAATGCGGACTGTGCTCGGGCTGTTCGCTGTAAGCGTGCAGCCTGGAAGAGGCACCGCCGTCGGCAGACGACCGATTCTTTTCTTTTCTTTCGGAAAGCGAGTGCGGTGGCCCGTAGGGCCATCCGTACGGCTAAACGTGATGTTGGACTTCTTATGTCTCCACAATTACGTCCGAAACTCCCCTGCCACAGATCTGGAAGCGTATCCGCAAGATAGCGGGTAAGTTCGTTCCCGATGTTCCCCGGTCCTTCACCTCCGTGGTACTCTTGTGGCGGACCCGTTGCAGGTCGCTACTGAACTGGGTTCTCACTTTTCTTCTGTTAGCTCTGGTCTTCATCTTTCCCAATCTTTCCTTCTTCGTAAACCTGTCCTTGAGTCTCGTCCTTTAGATTTCTGCACTCGTCTTCGACTTTCCTATAATGATCCCTTCTCTCTCTCTGAACTTCGTTCTGCCCTGGCCCTCTGCGGTTCTACGGCGGCGGGCTCCGATGGTATTCATTATGAGATGCTTCGCCATCTCCCTCCGTGCACGTCTCAGTATTTACTGAGTCTGTATAATCGGATCTGGGAGTCGTCGTCAGTCCCTGAGGACTGGCTCGATGCCGTTGTCCTCCCTGTTCGCAAACCAGGGTCTCTGGGAACTTCCCCTAAGGACTTTCGCCCTATTGCCCTCACCAGTTGTGTCTGCAAACTCTTTGAACGTATGGTTAACGTTCGTCTGATGTGGTTCCTGGAACACCATCACCTCCTCTCCCCTTCTCAATTTGGTTTCCGCAAGTGCCGCAGCACGACAGATGTCCTGGTGAACTTGGAGGTCTATATTCGTACTGCTTTTGCTGCGAAGACCTCCGTTGTTGCCGTCCTTTTTGACCTGGAAAAGGCTTACGACACCACTTGGCGTTATCATATTCTATCCCAGCTTCATTCTTTTGGCCTTCGTGGTCATCTCCCTCTCTTTCTCCGCAGCTTCCTCTCTCGTCGTTCCTTTCGGGTGCGCCTTGGTACCGCTCTCTCTGCCTCTTTTCAGCAATACGAAGGTGTGCCCCAGGGTAGTGTTCTGAGCACTACTCTCTTTCTGGTTGCCCTCAATGGTCTTCTTTCCTCTCTTCCTTCAGGTGTCTTCTCCGCTCTCTATGTCGATGATCTTACCCTTTGCTGTCAGGGTGATGATTCGCCTCTCCTTCAGCGCCGGCTTCAACTTGCGATTGATGCCGTGTCGTCTTGGGCCACCGATCATGGCTTTAAGTTCTCTACTTCTAAGACTTGTGCCATGTCTTTTACTCGGAAACGGGTCGTTCTTCGTCCCTCTTTGTCACTTTATGGACATCCCATTGAGTACAAAGATTCCGCGAAGCTTTTGGGGTTATTCCTTGACACTCGTTTGTCTTGGTCTCCCCATATCTCTTACCTCCGTGTTGAGTGCTCTAAGGCCCTTACCCTCCTTCGAGTGTTGTCCCATACTTCTTGGGGAGCGGATAGGCGCACTCTCCTTGCTTTGCATTCCTCTCTCGTCCTGTCTAAGCTCGATTATGGTTGCCCTGCTTACTCTTCTGCTTCTCCTTCTGCTCTTCGCCGTCTTGATGCTTTGCACCATACTGGGCTGCGCCTCAGTTCTGGTGCCTTTCGTTCGACTCCCGTCCTTAGCTTGTATGTTGACACTGGCTTCCTATCTCTCCAGGACCGCCGTGATCGCTACTGTCTTCGCTATCTTGCGCGGTCCTTGCAACATCCTTCCTCTCGCCTCTGTCGTGCTTTAACTTTTACCCCTCCTGTAGTTCCTGTTCCTCTTCACCACCTCCCTCTTTCTGTCCGGTTATCTCGCTTACAGGATTCTCTTTCCGTTCGAGTTTCTAATGTTTCTCCTCGTGTTGTTCCTTCTTTGCCCCCGTGGAGAGTCCCCCTTCCGCAGTTTTGTACATCCTTGACCCGCGTCACTAAAGCTTTTACCTCTCCTACGGTTCTAAAACGCCTTTTCCTTGAACACTTTTCTTCTCACTCCCGCTCTGTTTCTGTCTTCACCGATGGGTCTAAGTCTGCGGACGGTGTTGGCTACTCTGTTGTTTTTCCTGATCGCACTTATATGTGTCGCTTACCTCCGGAGACTAGCATCTTTACAGCGGAGCTTTATGCTATTCTCTATGCTCTTCGTCTCCTGCTTTCTCGTTGTCAGTCTTCCTTTGTGGTAGTTGTTGACTCTCGTAGTGCCCTCATGGCGCTCGGGTCCTTTAATCCGGTTCATCCAGTAGTTGTCGAGATCCAGCATTGGCTGTTTCTTGTTCACAGTAAGTTTAAGTCGGTTGAGTTTTGTTGGGTTCCCAGCCATATTGGCGTGTCTTTAAATGAGCGTGCGGATGCTGCCGCCAAGGAAGCTGTCCGCTCTTGTCCCATCTCTCGTAAAGGTATTCCATATTCCGACTTTTACCCGGTTATCCATTCCTCCATCCTTACCCGTTGGCAGGCTTCTTGGTCGTCTGTTACTGGTAACAAACTCCGTACTCTGAAATGTTGTGTTTCCTCGTGGCCGTCCTCCTATCACCGTAACCGGCGATGGGAAACTGCTCTGGCGAGGTTGCGTATTGGCCATACTCGCTTAACCCATGGTCACTTGATGGAGCGCCGCCCTGCTCCTTATTGTCCTAATTGCATTGTCCCTCTTACGGTCGTGCATGTCCTTCTTGAATGTCCTGACTTCCGGGACGAGCCTGTGTCTTGCTTTCCGACCGCCCCTCGCGGTCACCTGTCCCTCGATAGAATTCTTGGTGACTCTGATACTTTTGATATCGTTCGCCTTATGCGTTTTTGTTCTCGTATTGGCATCCTTGGTGATATTTAGCGCCCTCTGATTATTCCGCACATTTGATGGTGCTACATAGCCTCCCCGGTTTGGTGCCTTCTTTTGATAATTACTTACTTACTTACTTACTGGAATGTGAAGCTACTGAACCCCTGCGCATCAAACTCAACATTAATCCAACGACAGCAGCTGCATTAGATGCACATTCCACCGCGACTACAATGATTAGAAAAGCCGTTGAGGAATGGGACTCATTAGTGAGCATTCTGCATCTACATCCACCACCAAGATAAAGTTAATAAAACAGGATTAAAACCAGTGCACTAAAACAGAAGCGATAAATAAACAAGAAAAAAGAGAAATCCCCTCCTCCATTTTAAACTTAGACCCAAATATCACAGGAAAAAGGTTATCATGTATAACCAAACTCAATTACGGGCTCACCACAGCTCGTGCTACATGGACACTTCGTCCTGAGTAGCTAAATCTTTAACAACAACAACATCTCTCTGAACTTCAGTCTGCCCTGGCCCTCTGCAGTTCTACGGCAGCGTGCTCCGATGACATTCATTATGAGATGTTTCGCCATCTCCCTCCGTGCAGGTTTCAGTATTTACTGAGTCTATATAACCGGGTCTGGGATTCGTCGTCAGTTCCTGAGGACTGGCTCGATGCTGTTGTTCTCCCTTTTCGGAAACCAGGCTCTCTCGGGACATTCCCTCAGGACTTCCGCGCTGTTGCTCTCGCGAATTGTCTCCAAACTCTTTGAACGTATGGTTAACGTTCGTCTGATATGGTTGTTAGAACACCATCACCACCTCTCCCCTTCTCAATTTGGTTTTCGCAAGTGCCGCAGCACAACGGATGTCCTGGTGAACTTGGAGGTCTATATAGTACTGCTTTTGCTGCGAAGACCTTCATTGTTGCCGTCCTTTTTGACCTGAAAAAAAGCTTACGACACCGCCTGGAGATATCATATTCTCTCCCAACTTCGTTCTCTTTTCCTTCGTGGCCCTCTCTTCTTCCAAAGCTTCTCTCTCGTTGCTCCTTATGAGTGAGGCTTGGTGCCACTCTCTCTCTGTCTCTTTTCGGCAATATGAGGGTGTGCCCCAAGGTAGTGTTCTGAGTACTACTCTTTTTCTGGTTGCTCTCAATGGTCTTCTTTCCTCTCTTCCTTCTGGCGTATTTTCTGCTCTCTATGTCGACGATCTTATTCTTTGTTGTCGGGGTGATGATTCGCCTCTCCTTCAATGGCGGCTTCAACTTGCGATTAATGCCATGTCTTCTTGGGCCAACGATCGTGAATTCAAGTTTTCTTCGTCTAAGACTTGTGCTATGACTTATACTCAGAAGCATGTCGCTCTTCGTCCCTCTTTGTCACTTTATGGTCATCCCCATGTGCTAATTCCGCTAAGTTTTTGGGTTTAATCTTTGACACTAGTTTGTGTTAGTCGGCCCATATCTCTTATCACCCGAGTTGAATGCTCTAAGGCCCTTAACCTCCTTAAGGTTTTGTCCTATACTTCTTGGTGGAGCGGATTGGCGCACGCTTCTCTCTTTACATTCCTCACTAGTACTGTCTAATCTCGATTATGGTTGCCCTGCTTACTCGTCTGCATCTCTTTCTACTCTCCGCCGTCTTGATACTTTGCACCATACTGGGTTGCGCCTCAGCTCTGGTGCCTTTTGTTCGACTCCCGCCCTTAGCTTGTATGTTGACACTGGCCTCTTATCTCTCCGGGTCCACCGTGATCGCTATTGTCTTCGCTATCTTGCGCGGTCCTTACAACATCCTTCCTCTCGCCTCTGACGTGCTCTGACATTTACACCTCCTATAGTTTTTGTTCCTCTTCACCACCTCCCTCTTTCTGTCCAGTTATCTTGCTTGCAGGATTCTCTTTCGATTCGTATTACCGATGTTTCTCCTCGTATTGTTCCGTCCATGCCCTCCGTGGAGGGTCTCTCTACCTAAATTTTGTACATCCCTGACCCGCATCTCTAAACCTTTTACCTCTCCTACGGTTCTGTAACGTCTTTTCCTTGAACACTTTTAAGAACATAAGAACATAAGAACAAAGGCAACAGCAGAAGGCCTATTGGCCCATACGAGGCAGCTCCTATTTATAACCACCCAATCCCACTCATATACATGTCCAACCCATGCTTGAAACAATCGAGGGACCCCACCTCCACAATGTTACGCGGCAATTGGTTCCACAAATCAACAACCCTGTTACTGAACCAGTATTTACCCAAGTCTTTCCTAAATCTAAACTTATCCAATTTATACCCATTGTTACGCGTTCTGTCCTGTGTTGATACTTTTAATACCCTATTAATATCCCCTTTGTTATGTCCATTCATCCACTTGTAAACCTCTATCATGTCACCCCTAACTCTTCGCCTTTCCAGTGAATGCAACTTAAGCTTTGTTAATCTTTCTTCATATGAAAGATTTCTAATTTGGGGAATTAACTTAGTCATCCTACGCTGGACCGGTTCAAGTGAATTTATATCCATTCTATAATATGGCGACCAAAACTGAACTGCATAATCTAAATGGGGCCTAACAAGTGCAAGATATAGCTTGAGAACCACACCAGGTGTCTTGTTACTAACGCTGCAATTAATAAATCCGAGTGTCCGATTTGCCTTATTACAAAGATTCATGCATTGATCCTTTTGTTTTAAATTCTTACTAATTATAACTCCCAGATCCCTTTCGCAATCCGACTTCGCAATCTCAACACCATCTAGCTCGTATCTTGTAACTCTATCATCATTACCTAGTTTCAGAACTTTATATTTATCAGCATTAAACTGCATCTGCCAGTCCTTTGACCATTTCAAAACCCTATCTAGATCAACTTGAAGTGATAGTGAGTCCTCCTCTGAATTAATTTCCCTACCGATTTTCGTATCATCGTATCATGAAGACTTTCATATCATGAAGACTTAACTCCATTTAAACTAACTCTCTGTTTCCTTTGGAATAGCCATGCCCTAATCCAACTTAATATAGCATCCCAATACCATGAGCCTCTATTTTTTTAATCAATCTTTCATGTGGCACTGTATGAAAGCTTTGCTAAAGTCAAGGTACACAACATCACAATCCTTACCACTATCAACTGCCTCAACTATGCTGGAATAAAAAGATAGCAAATTTGTTAAACATGAACGGCCATTTGTAAAACCATGTTGCGACTCATTTATTAATATATGTTTTTCAAGATGAAGACGAATTTTATTTGCAATTATCGATTCAAGTAACTTTCCCACAATAGACGTTAGGCTAATTGGCCGATAGTTTGACGCAAGTGATCTATCTCCTTTCTTAAAAATTGGTACCACATTAGCTACCTTCCATGACTCTGGCACTCTGCCTAACTCTATTGATTTATTAAATATGGTAGACAGTGGCTCGGAAAGCTCCTCTTTGCATTCTTTAAGCACCCTGGCAAACACTTCATCCGGCCCTGGGGATTTGTTTGGTTTTAGTTTTACTAATTGTTTAATTACATCCTCCCTGGTAACTGCTAAACTAGTCAACCTGTCCTCATCCCCACCCACATAGACTTGTTCGGCTGAAGGCATATTGTTAAGTTCCTCTTTAGTAAATACAGATACAAAATATTTATTAAAAATACTACTCATCTCTTCATCACTATCTGTTATTTGACCTGTCTCAGTTTTTAATGGACCTATCCTTTCCCTAGTCTTAGTTCGATATAACTGAAAAAACGTTTTAGGATTTGTCTTTGCTTGCCCTGCTATGCGAACTTCATAGTTTCTTTTTGCTTTCCTTATCTCTTTTTTAACATTTCTAACTAGTTGTACGAATTCCTGTTCTAAAGTGACCTCCCCATTTTTAATCCTTTTGTACCAAGCTTTCTTTTTACCTATAAGGTTCTTCAAATTCTTTGCTATCCACTTTGCGTCATTAGTATTCGATCTATTCAATTTGTATGGTATACTACGTTCCTGTGCTTTGTTTAGAATATTCTTTAATGAGTTATTTATTGAATCCACATCGAAATTCCCTTTTACGTCACTTATCGCTGGGTTCATGTCTCGCTCCAAGACTGGCCCACACCCCATACCCAAGACTTTCCAATCTATTTGACCCCAAAAAATTCTTAGGCGATTAAAATCAGCTTTTCGGAAACCATGCACTTTAACTGAATTTTCTCCTACAGGTCTATTCCATTCTATGCTAAATCTGATTTCTTTGTGATCACTGTTCCCTAGCTCACTCCCTATTTCGATGTCATTAATGTGTGTTTCCATGTTAGTTAACACTAAATCTAAAATATTATTTTCCCGTGTTGGTTCCTTAATGTGTTGCGGAAGAAAGCAATCGTCAATTAATTCTAGAAAATCTTCTGCTTCACTATTCCTTGTTTTGTTTAACCAGTTTATTCCACTAAAATTAAAGTCACCCATGACATAAATACTGTTAGATCTAGATGCTCTAGATATTTCATCCCATAGATGCTTTGCTTCCATTCTGTCTGAATTTGGTGGCCTATATATAACTCCTATTATAATATTATTTGCTTTTTCGTTTAATTCTATCCAAATAGTTTCTGTGTGTGGCTCAGTTTTGATTCCCCTCTTTGAGATTATATTTCAAATTGTCCCTAACATATATGGCTACTCCCCCTCCTCGTTTAATATTTCGATCTGTGTGAAATAGTTTAAATCCATTTATTTGATATTCAGCTAATAGTTCTCTATTTTCTACATTCATTCACGTTTCGGTAAGTGCAATAATATCTACTTTTTCTGTGCAGACAAGAGCATTTAATTCGTTAATTTTATTTCTTAGACTTCTACTGTTAGTGTAATATACCCTAAGTGAATTGTTATTTTGAGGCCCTTCTCTTTCCCTGATCATTTTCCAATTCCTTTCTCCCAAAAACACATACTTTTATTACTTCCTTCCTCCAAATTAATTCCCATACCACTATCAACTAACAGTTTAACCCAAACAAACACCTCTAACCACTGGTTCCAACGAGTTCGCAACAGCAACAACCCCAGCCCTCGATAGATGCACCCTATCACGAGCATACATTTCATTTCTTCCATAGAAGTGTTCCCAGTTGTCTATGAAAGATATTGCATTTGATTTGCAATATCTTTCCAGCCGGCAATTGACACCAAGTGCCCTCGACATCCATTCATTTCCCACTCCCTTTCTTGGAAGAATGCCACATATGATTGGGATTCCTCCCTTGCTCCTAACTAATTCAATGGCTGTCCTGAATCTCTGTATTAGTTCCTCACTCCTAACTCTCCCAACATCATTACCCCCTGCACTAATACAAATTATAGGTTTGTTCCCATTTCCCGTCATAATATCATTCATGTTTCCAACAATATCACCAATTCCAGCTCCCGGATAGCAAACTCTTAATCTGTTCCCCCTATCTCTGGCACAAAACGTTCTGTCTAAATACCTCACCTGGGAATCTCCCACAACCAAAATTCGCTTCGGTACCTCCTTAACTTTCTGAACACCCTGAGGGGCCCGTGCTTCGCCGCTCCTCGCTGATTTCCGTTCGGAGTGAACTGCAAGCTCACCACAGCACTCGTCCTCCAACGCGGCAAATGAATTTGCTGTCTTTAGGGTGTCTGTAGGCGGCCTTGTCAAGGTCTTCTTACGACCCCTGTCCTTAACGACTTTCCACGACGAGGTCTTGTTAATATTGGTCTCCTCCTTCGTTTCTTCCCGATGTTTCAGCTGTCGTACCTCCTCTCATAGGGAATCCATCTCTGCCCCCAGAGTTCCAACTAGATTCATTAATTCCTTCACTAATCCTTCCATTATTGTTATACTAATGTTACTACAATCGGAGCTCCAGCTAACACAACCTCTCACTGTGACAGCATCTGACTGACTGAGTGACTCAAGCTTATTTACTCAGAACCAGTTAACACATTTACACAAACCCACTTGGCGCTTCTCGGCTGACACACATAATTTAACTTCTTCCATAGATCAGCTGGAACCTGTGGAGGATCCATCATGCAGCACCAGAAGAAGTGTGAAGAAGTGCACTTCCAGGAGAAGTCTAAGCTTGCGCGCCCGTGTGGGTGAGGTGTCAGCTTTTGTGCTTGGCACTTTCTGTGCGACTTGTTTCCTGACTTCTTCTACACGACTTGTTGACTGACGGCTTCAACACGTGGCCTCCTCGAAGTCTCTCTAGGGGCTTTAAGACTTATTAAGTGTTGAAGGTCAGATAAAAATATGAAAACTCTGTTCAAAAGTGAATTTTCCGAGGACTATTCTTTAAGGAAAGGGAAGCATTCTATGTTGTGTAGAAATGTATAGTAATTTTTTACAAATATTTAGAATATCTTTCATGAAAATGAATGAAAATTTAATATTAAATACTATTGAAAGTAAAGAATATGAAATAATTACGTACAGTGCGCGAACTCTTTTATGGGGTAAATTTGTGGAAGGAACGAAGGCGTCTTGTTACTTAGGGTGGAGACAGCTCACCCAGCGGAGGCCAGGTAATGTAAGTGAGACAATACCTGACTCAACCACCAGAGGCGACGAGCTACGTCTTCATCGTCCTAATAGAGAGAGGAATGTCCACCACAAGTGTACTGGATTTCCTATTTTCTGGACTAGGCGCTCAAGGTACTCGAGCTGGAGCCAGTGGTGGCAGAGATTGCTGGCTGTGCTCGCTGTGTTTCTGTGGGTTGGACTCTGCCACGGCCACATCGCCCAAGATACAAATATCTGCCAGGAGCGATACAGCGGTCCTGCAGATAGAAGTGAGTACTATTGTTCATTGACTGTTACTATACAATGCGCGTGTGCGCGTGCCTTGTGCATATGATCCACTAGATCTAGTGACCTTTACATAAATAGCCCGTAGCTTGTGAAGGTTACCATGGTTCAACCCATCCTCCTCTTTAGATAGTACTTAGAGTACGATAAAAATAAAAATAACCTCTTCTAGTATTGTATGAGGACAGTGGCCTCATTTTGTTTCGCATGAGGATAGTGGTATCTTCTAGTATCGTCCACATATTTTATTATGTAATATTTATTAAAAGAAAACGTTACAAAAAGTTCACAAAGAAACACTTTAGGGATTTTTATTTTAACTAAGTTTCCTTTTCGGTAGAAGTTTCAATATATTTGTGTTTGTTATTGAATATAGCCAAAAGGGTTCTTGCACAAATATTGTCTGTTTCTTATGCTTTTCACTTGGAAAGTAAAACATTAACTTAACTAAGATTATTTTACAATGTATTGGAGGTGACGCTTGTTGCTGAAGGACACGTTTTACTTCGTCTTTGAAAACGGAAAAATAATACAAAATGACAGAGATGTCACTATATGCAGATGATGAGTCACAATAATGTGGCTGAAGATATAATGACCAAACCCCACACGTTCTGGATCACAATCGACTTGATAATGGTCCTGGACGGACCGAAGCGTCGTCGTCTCCTCATCTTCTGGTGTGTTTGGTCATCATGACACTATAAAGTCCATGTTGGATGAGGTGTGATGTGTTGATCAGTCATGAGAACAGAGGTAAACTTGCCCTGCATTCTCCTCGCTTGTGGGCAGAGGCAATAGGTATGATGTGAAATAGGCTATTCTCTCTCGTAGTCTTGTAGACTGTACGACGTACCATTGTGTAAACTGTCTGCTGTTAGGTGAATGACAGCGTTTGATATGCAGCACTCTTGCTTTGTAATCTACTATTGCTATATCTGTCGATTATATTTAGGGGGTTCTCGTGAATGTACTATAAATGCAAACAATTGCCAACATAATCAATTCATCTAACTTAACCAATCTTATCACTGACTACACAGTACTATAATGAGTGTATATTAATTTATATCCTTCAAAATATTAAAGTTAAAACAGTCCTATGAGCTTCGCCTTATCTATAGTTAATGTTGTGTGTTGAGGAAGACAACACTTCACTTTTTATTGTATTTCAAGTCTTCAGTAATCAGACACTTAACAAATGAATGTCTTTGTGGCATATTTAGGCATTTAATTTCTGTAGGCAGATAAAGAGTCACAATAACGTGATTGAGGAAATGTTGACTAAATCAGACACTAGAAGATGAAGAGACGACGACGTTTCGGTCCGTCCTGGACCATTATGAAGTAGATTCACAATCGACTTTAATTTCCCTCTTTTTCCTTTTGTTCCTGTGCCACAAGTACCAAATAAACTGGTCTTGTTTGCCATGTTCACAGAGATTGTTGTGCCTCGTATTCCAAAACTGTTTTAACGTATGTCGTACACAGGGTCTTAAAGTACTCACATTCAGGTTTTTAAAGGAAGTTCTAATGTTGGCTAACATTGCAAATTGAGCTGATGATGTCCGTTTGATGTGGCCTCAACAGTCAGCATCGGTGTGAGACCACCAGCCTGGTCCTTTTTTCTGGCCTATTCCAGGGAAGTTCCTAAATTATTTGGTACTTTACATCCTGTACTCTGTTGTCGGCACCTTTTTCCATTTTATTATTATCCTTGACGGAAAATGCAAGTAGATTAGTAAGCGTGGTTTATTTAGTTGTGACTAGAAAGTATTTTATTATTTATCATCCCAAGGTTTAGAAAAAGTCTGCAGTGTGATGTGGTCCATGGGAGGACCGTTCCTTATATTTTGTTGTTAACCATCGACCGTCTGTTTCCGTCACCGATCCACTGTGTAACAAATTATTTTTTGTTCCTGGGGAGCAAGTGTTATCTGATTGCTTATGCCTCCAACGTCTAGAAAGTGACTATTAGTTACTTTGCTTTGACCTTTGCTTCAGAGAACCTACAGAAGACGTCTTGAAGGCACTTGAAGGCTGCCAACTTATGAAACAATGTATCACAGCTTCAGATAAAGACCCCGCAGCCTTCATCTACCTTCGAAACGTCTTTCCTAAGTTAAAGCTTTCTGAGGCAAAGATCAAAGCAAAGTTTTTTTGAGGATAATAGCCATTTCTTTATTTTGGAGGCAAGGGCAATCAGATAGCACTTACTACCCAGGGACAAAAAATGTTACTTTGTGAAGGCCACATGGATGATTAATCTACATGCATGAATAATCTCCTAATGTCTCCATTTTGTATTGTATAAATCAATAAACGTGGCCAAATTGATGACTAGTATTTAATCACTAATATTTGAAATGTGATTGGGGATAAAATCGCTAGCGCATGTAGGTTGAGTGTAACTTCTACATATGTTCCTTTACAAATAAATTTTATCTGTACATTACTAGTAATTTATTGGAGAACAAACTATTCATCGTTTACAGAGCCCAGTAATTAATGTTTACAAGCTAATGAGTTATCTTCTCTTAAACTATTCACTCTCGTATCACTGTAACCAAAACGACTATCACACCCTCGCTGTTTACAGTTTGTGTATAGAATAATCAATAAAAAACTTATAAAAAAAACTGAATGTGTAATCCTCCAGACTTAATAAAATGGGCTGAGTATTATAATGTGGGCGTGGTACCTCACTCCGTCACAACCAGTATTATAATGTGGGCGTGGTACCTTACTCTGTGTAGGTGTATAAATATACATCCACACAGTAATGTCTGTAGCTGACATGTATTCGTTCATGCTTTTGAGAATACGATGGAATTTTAAATATTTTTTATATGAGCTGAAGTTCTAGAATATTCAATACTTTTAAAGCTTAATACATATTGAATAAACCGTACATCACATTCTTTAAATTTCTTCATTTTGACACTTTAGACCAATATTTTAATGTAAGTGTGATCCCATGAAATTATTTCTATTATACCCTTGTCTGAGCATACAGTCTGCACGAGTATGGACCTAAGGAACAACATTAGCGCTCTGGACAAGTTGTGTAGATGTCGCATCATCGACGGTCATCTCCACTTTGTTCTTCAGGAGCAGGTAAGTAATGTGACCAACTGGTCTACCTGAGAAGTCCAGGTGACGGTTGTTCAGAAGTTGGTATAATGAGGCAGATAACATTCAGAGTTTGGTATAATGAGGCAGTTAACTTTCAGTGGTTGGTATAATGAAGCAGGTAACCGTCAAAGGTTGGTATAATGAGGCATGCAACCTTCAGAGGTAGGTAACCTTCAGAGATTGGTATAATGAGAGGCAGGTAACATTCAGAATTTGGTATAATGAGGCAGGTAACCTTCAGATGTTGATATAATGACAGGCAGGTCATTATATATTCAGAGGATGGAATAACAGGTAAGACAGGTAACCTCCAAAAGTTGGTATAATGAGGCAGGTGGCCATCAAAGTTGGTATAATGAGAGTCAGGTAGCTTCAGAGGTTGGTATAATGAGAGGCAAGTAACCTTCAGCCGTAGGTATAATGTGAGGCAGGTAACCTTTGGTGGCTGGTATAATGAGAGGCAGGTAACCCTCAGAGGATGATATAATGGAAGGTAGGTAACCTTTGGAGGTTAGTATTACGAGTGGCAAGTAACATGCAGAAGTTGGTATAATTAGGCAAGTAGTCGTCAGATTTGGTATAATGAGAGGTAAGTTAGCTTCAGAGGTTTGTATAATGAAGCACGTAACCTTTAGAGGTTGGAGTATACTGAGGCAGGTAATCTTCAGATGTTGAATAATGAGAACCAGGTAACCTGTAGAGGTTGATATAATGAGCCATGTAACCCTCAGAGGTTGGTATAATGAGGCAGGTAACCTTCAGAGGTTGATATAATGAGCCATGTAACCCTCAGAGGTTGGTATAATGAGGCAGGTAACCTTCAGAGGTTGGTATAATGAGGCAGGTAACCTTCAGAGGTTGGTATAATGAGAACCAGGTGAACCTGTAGAAGTTGATATAATGAGCCATGTAACCCTCAGAGGTTGGTATAATGAGGCAGGTAACCTTCAGAAGTTGATATAATGAGGCAGGTAACCTTCAGAGATTGGAATAATGAGGCAGGTAACCATCAGAGGTTGATATAATGAGGCAGGTAACCTTCAGAGATTGGTATAATGAGGCAGGTAACCTGCAGTGGTTGGTATAATGAGGCAGGTAACCTTCAGAGGTTGGTATAATGAGGCAGGTAACCTTCAGAGGTTGGTATAATGAGGCAGGCAACCTTCAGAGATTAGTATAATGAGAGACAGGGAACCTTCAGAGATTGGTATAATGAGAGACAGGTAACCTTCAGAGGTTGGTATAATGAGGCAGGTAACCTTCAGAGGTTGGTATAATGAGGCAGGCAATCTTCAGAGATTGGTATAATGAGAGACAGGTAACCTTCAGAGATTGGTATAATGAGAGG
>WNGS01158467.1:65211-81866 GCA_020271785.1 Procambarus virginalis
CCAATCCAAAGCTTGTATAGTAGGGTTAAGTGTTCCTTGCCTAGCCAGAGCCTATGTAGTAGGTTGAGGTGTTCCTTCCTTCCCAGGGTCTATATAATAGGGTAAAGTAACTGCAAGGAAGTGTTCCTTCCCTGCAGTTACAGCCCCGCTGCTGTGCCAGAATAGTCCACTACGAGCTCACAATAGCCCGTGTTACTTGGAACTCTTTGTTCCTAGAAGCTGAATCATAAACATCAACATCCTTCCCTGGACAGAGGTTGTATAGTAGGGTAAAGTGTCCTACCTTAGCAAGAGTCTGTATTGTTGGGTAAAGCGTTCTTTCGCTAGCCAGAACCTGTTTTCTAGGGTAAAAGTATTCCATCTCTAGTTAGAGCCTGTATAGTAGGGTAAAGTGTTCCTTCCCAGGCCAGAGCCTGTATAATAGGGTAAAGTGTTCCTTCCCTGGTCAGTGCCTCTATAGTAGGGTAAAGCGTTTTTTCTATAGCCAGAGCCTGTATTCCAGATTCCTTGATTTCCCTTTCAGTCATTCATATCATTGTGCACGGACCATTCTGGGGCATTTAATGGGAAAACCAGCTGTTTCATGAGCCATACCTGACGACACGTAACATTCGCTTGTCACTAAATATGCACAAGTGAGTTATGTCGGAAATACCGACACCGTTTACTAACTCCCAATACAATGCGCAGAAAATGTTGCTGCTGATTTTTTTTAATACAAATTAACATACAATTACCTTAGTAACCTGTTTGAATATAGTAGAAAGCCTCACTCTTAGAAAATGTGAAGGTGCGTTGTTTATATCTAGGTAATAAATAATAAAGATCAAATAATATTAAATCCTGCTGACTGATGACTGTATTTGACAAAAAAACACTTATCTGTATTAAACTGAATAATTTACAACTAAATATATTAATTAATGTAACTCTTCCCGAAATAAAACCGAACAGATTTCTCGAAGCATCACTTGATCGGGGAGGGAGGAGGAACACCATTGTGGTTGAGTATACTTCCCGTGAGGACACGGGATACACAATGTTGTCAATACTCGAGATTCACGAGTCAGCTTGCAGTCACTGCCACAGCGATCTCGCCAATTATCTTATTTCCGGTTTGAACTAATTCTCTGTATTACCAATATTAGTTAATTTCAACCCGGTTATGGAGGCAGGACAACATCCAAAAAATGGGTAAGCGTCCAATATTAATTTTACCATAATGAGTGATATGTCATATGTTATAAGGATGTTTTTGCATTTTTTACGGTGTAATAATCCAGCAGGTAATGTGTGACCACTTGAAATAATATCAATAAATTACTTGGTTGAGGCGAGGCACTCTGCAACGCCATTATAGACTGGTGGTTATCTTGAGATGATTTCGGGGCTTTTTAGTGTCCCCGCGGCCCGGTCCTCGGCCAGGCCGCGGCCCGGTCCTCGACCCAGGTACCTATTTTACAGCTAGGTAACAGGGGCATAGGGTGAAAGAAACTCTGCCCATTGTTTCTCGCCGGCTCCTGGGATTGAACCCAGGCCCACAGGATCACAAGCCCAGCGTGCTGTCCGCTCGGCCGACCGGCTCCCCTGAATATCTTGGTGTACAAGATATTCAGCCTACGTGACGTGAATGTGTCTATTGTTCAGGTGCCAGACGACCTTCTACAAAACAATCAAGGTGTTCCACAATTTTTTAACACTAACCATTTTGTAGATTAACCATTACAAATGAATTTGAGTCAATCGATTAATTTCGATTAGGCTATATTAATAAACCGCCCAACTTGTGTAGAAAGCTACTTGTGGGAAAGTTTAGGATCATACAGTCCACTTTAATAACATACGTCAACTTTAATAGCATACTTCAACTTTAATAGCATACATAAACTTTAATATCATACTTCAACTTTAATAGCATACATCAACTTTAATATCATACATCAACTTTAATAGCATACATCAACTTTAAAATCATAGTCCGCTATCGAAGTAAATGAATTATATTTAAATTATAAATAATTAAATAAATTAATTAATAATTGTAATTAAAATAAATAAATCACAAAAGTCAGTTTTCCCTACAAGTTAGGCGAGTGGCGTGGCATTCTGGGAAAGCTGAGCCTAGCGTGACCTCGAAATGACTAGCTGGCTTCCTGTCCCCAACAACAGGGTGCAAAGCCTCATCACTGACACCTCTGTAGGCAGTGAAAGATTTAAGAACATTATGCCGAAATTCTGTAGCACCCAATGCTACAGAATACAGAAACTTTAATTTCAATACATAATATTGCAGGATTTCATATAATTACGTGTTCATCTTGAGCTTTTTGGCAGATCACTAGAATAGAATACTAGTTAGAATACTTTACGAACAAATCACCATATTCTTAATTTTAGGAAAATAGTTCTTCGGCGAAACAGTTCTCATATCAGCTATGAGTATTGCATTTTGGTTTACGTTAACTTGTTTGTAACGCGAATCTCCAGAAATTTTCGTCGTTCTTCAAATAATTAACCCGAAAAAGATTGTCATAATGCACTTTTCATGTGAACCCATTATTACAATGATAACCCGGAGAATCAATTAAGGACACTGTTATCGAGAAAGTTTCGTGCGTGTTTCAAAAAATTAACTCCGTTAGAATCCCTTCTCATCTCTCTAGGATTGCACACATCCATTGTTCTCATGTCCTCTCACAGTATATTGTCACAAGTCGCTGACAACGTGAAAACTCTTTAAAAAAGTCAATTATACTAATTATAAACATTTTCTTGATCACAGTTTTCTGTTTTACAGAGACCGTTGCTGAGTCCTCAAGAGAACCATCCAAAACTGGCCAAGACCAGAACAGCCGTCAAGAACACTGACTTCAATACCTACTGTATACTCAGCGGAATATAGAAAATTCAGGCATTCTGCCTTTCCTATTTCTTCGTACTCAAATCCTAATGATATTCATTGTGGTAAGCTAATAAGCGTTGTCTTCATTGTGTGAAAGTGGTGAAGGCGAGGCAATACCGTCCTATTTAAAGGAACATGAATCACTCTGACTCCATGAGATGCATGTAGCATATGTGAAGGTGACCGCCCAGGCTCCTTATTGGCTGTGCCTTATGGACCACTCAAGGTGATGGTCTGTGCCTCATGGACCACTCAAGGTGATGGTCTGTGTCTCATGGACCACTCAAGGTGATGGTCTGTGCCTCATGGACCACTCAAGGTGATGGTCTATGCCTCATGGACCACTCAAGGTGATGGTCTATGCCTCATGGACCATTCAAGGTGATGGTCTGTGCCTCATGGACCATTCAAGGTGATGGTCTGTGTCTCATGGACCACTCAAGGTGATGGTCTGTGCCTCATGGATCACTGAAAGTGATGGTCTATGCCGCATGGACCACTCAAAGTGATGGTCTATGCCTCATTGACCACTCAAGGTGATGGTCTGTGCCTCATGGACCACTCAAGGTGATGGTCTATGCCTCATGGACCACTCAGGGTGATGGTCTCAGAGCCACAGTGTGGCAACCGTAATCCACCTCAACAGCAGTAGTGCAACACAGGCAGAATGATAGAGCACAGAAAACATGCAAAGTTCACACACGTCTCATACACTGGTTGGCTGAAACTCGCACAAACAAGATGGAACATATTTCAGAAAGAGCAGTGATCATTTCCTCATCCTTGTTACCTTTTTCTCTTTTCATCCTCCCATCTCCTTCCCTAGGTGGCGGTTTGCCGAGGCTGACTGGCCCCTCTTTACCCTCCGTGCTTCTCTCTCTGACTTCTCCATTCCGCCTCTCCCTTGCTCCCTCCTTCTTTTTCATGACACCATCTATGACGCTACCCTCCGTTCTATTTCTCGCTCTACCTCTCGAGGCACGCGGTAGTGCGTTCCCTGGTGGAATGTGGACTGTGCTCGGCAGCGGACAGAGAGAGACCGCCTCTGGAACAGAGACACCGGGCCTGGAAGAGACACTGCCTCTGGCAGACGGCTGATTCTTCTCTTTTGTTTCGGAAGGTGAGTGCGGTGGCCCGTAGGACCATCCATATGGCTAAACGTGAGGGTTGTTGGAAGTCTTATGTTTCCACCATTACGTCCGAAACTCCTCTACCGCTGATCTGGAAGTGTGTCTGCAAGATAGCGGGTAAGTTCGTTCCTGATGTCTCGCCAGTCCTTCACCTCCATGGTACTCTTGTGGCGGACCCGGTGCAGGTTGCGGTAAAACTGGGTTCCCACTTTTCGTCTGTTAGCTTTGGTTCTCATCTTCCTTAGTCTTTTCTTCTTCGCAAGTCTGTTATTCAATCTCATCCCTTAGATTTCCGTACCCATCTCAGACTTCCTTATAATGATCCTTTCTCTCTCTCTGAAGTTAAATCAAGAAGAAAATATTCTCAACTATCAAAGGTCGCCACAGAGCCAAAGTAGCGGAAGGAAGATCCACTGCGATATGGTACGAACAAGCCACTGGCTACTCCTCTTTCAAGCCTGGCAAAAAGATATCCAGAGACATTGCAGTAGCCATACACAGACTCAGGCTTGGATACAAGTGCTGCTGGGAGGTAATGAACCCAATAGTTAAAGAGTGTCACATATGTGAAACTGAAGCAGAGCCACTGTTGCACTACTTACTGGAACCCCCCTCCCCGCTCGGCCCGTTGTTGCCGTGAGGGGGGCTTAGCGGGCGGCTGCCGGAGTGTGATGCTCCTTAGGACAGTCCTCTGTCCTTTTCTAGCCTTGTGCTCCTGCTGCTGTCCTCTCCAATTGTGCCGAGCATCTTTTCCTTTTCCTTCTGTTTCGTTTTTCTCCCCCTCTTCTCCTAGCTGCTTGTCGTTTCCTGCCGACCTTTGCTTGTTTTGGATCTTTCTTTGGACTTCTTCTATTTTGACGCCCGGGTGCTTGAGGAGGCATACTCTTGCACCCGTAGAACTGTAGTACCCAACGTCTCGAGCGAGGGGAACCTTTTATTGTCAATCCCCCTTTCGTCGCTGAACCCGAACTCGACGGACTGACGGTTCTTAAGGTGGCGTTTGTGGGGCGTATACTCACGACGCACCCCTAGGGGGCCCCGGCATGATCGGCGATAGCTTCCTGTTGGGTGTCCTGCCTCTAATTGTGGCTCCATGGTGGGTATGGGGGCACATTCGTGGATGAAGTTTTTTCTCGTCTTTATGTCATTGATTGTTCCTGTTATACCCTCTCAGGCTCGTGGGGTGGGCGACCAAGCCCCCGAGTCGGCCTGTATTGGAAGACCAGGCTCCGTAGCTCCCGCTGCGTTGGGCCCCGACCTTGCTCCTCCTTTGACCGTCCTGACTTCTTCCCCCAGCTCCCCTCCCTCCTCTGTGGTTGGGTCGAGCCTCCAGCCCCCAGTGGTGACCACTTCGTCCCCTGGTGCGGCTAAGTCTCTCGTTGTGACTACTGCGCCTTTTGTCCCCTCTCTCTCAGGGGGTTCTCACCGCCGTCAGCGCCACGGCCGCATTCGCTCGTTTCCTTCCTCTACTGATGCGTATCAGGCCTTGTTTGGTCCTGCTTCATGGGCCAAATACTTTGATCTCCTCCCTCTTGATTCCGCGCCTCCTGACGATTTCTCTCTCCATCGGCATCTTGTTGATTCCGTGGATGCATCTGTCACCTTCAACCCCACTCGTCTCGGTACACGTGTCGTTGCTGCTCCTTCTCAGGATGCAGCTTCCCGCTTGGCTGCCTTGTCCTGCCTTGGTGAGATCCCTGTTCGGGTCTCTAAGAACACTCGGTTGAATGCCAGTGTTGGCACTATTCTCCTCCCGCCCCATGTTGCAACCGGTGTTCGGAATCTGCAGGACTGCCACGATGACATTCGGCATATCCTTGATGCCCAAGGCCATTCTGTCCTCCAGGTTGACTCGTTTACTCGTCCCCCTCGTGGTCGTCGCCGTCAACCCCTTCGCGTTGTGAAGGTCACCTTTGATGGTAGGACCCTTCCATCCTCTGTCATTCTCGCTGGCGCCAGGTGCTCTGTCCAGGAGTATATTCCTTCTCCTCGACTTTGTAACAAGTGCTGGAGGTTTGGGCATGGTGCCCTCCGCTGCTCTGGGACTGTCTCTCTCTGTCCTTTGTGTGGGGGTGAAGGTCACTCTAAGTCAGAGTGCACTTCTCCCCAAGCTCGCTGCCTCAACTGTGGTGAGGCCCATCCTACCTTCTCCCGTGCCTGTATCCATTACAAGCTTGAGGCAGCCGTCCTCAACTTGAAGCACCGGGAGCGTTTATCTTTTCCTGAGGCGAGGCGCCAGGTTCGCCGGCTCCCGCCTTATGCTAACGTCTCTTATGCTCGCGTGTTGCGCTCTTCGTCTCCTCCTTCCCACCTTCCTCAGACTCACAACCGTTTCCGGGCCTTGGACCCTGATACGCCCACTGCTCCCTCCTCTGTTCCTTTGAGTACTGTCCCGAAGGGTCCCCCTCCTGGTTCTCTGTCTGGGGTTCCCCTTCTTTCTACCCGGTCTGTCATGTCTCCTGTGTCTTCTTCCTCGTCTCCCTCCAATCCTCCTTCCCATCCCCCTCCTCCATCTATTGACTCTCCCCGCCGCCTGTCGGTGCGGGCGGATGTCCATCGCTCTCCTACCGGCCGTCGTGTGTGCTCTCGTTCAGCTTCTCCTGTTGAGACACTGGAATCCGTTGCCCGGTACGTAGTTGCTGGGACACCGGTCTCTTTAAGTCAGAAGCGTAAGCCTGGCTCCTCTCCTTCCTCCTCCCCGGCGGGTAAGAAGGCTTCGCTTTCTTCCTCGACCCCTACTACTGGCTCTATTGCTCCTTCCCCTCCCATTTCAGTGGTTGCGCCCCCTGTTCCTGCTATGGAGGTTTCTTTGACCCCTGCTTCCCTTTCGGTTGCTGCCCTTGCTGAGGTGCGCTCCCCTCTTTCTACTCCCCCTCTTCCTGCTGCTGTCCTTGACTGCTCCTCTCCGTTGTCTCCTCCTCTTCCTCCTCCGGACCCCACTCGCCCACCTCTGGTCTGTTCTCCCGCTTCCTTCCCTCCGTCTTTGCTCAGTTTACCCATGCCCCCTAACCCTGACTTTGCTGACCCTGATATTCTTTAACGTGCTGTGTTGCTCTTTCGCCTTTGTTTCTTCTTTGTTTTCTGTTGTTGTCCTTTCTCTTCTCGTCGCTGTCTATTCTTCAATGGAACGTTCGAGGTTATTACGCCAATTTCCTCGAACTCCAACTTCTAATTTCGCCCCTTTGTGTCTGTCTCCAGGAGCCGATGCTTGGTGCTCGTCCTGGTCGTTTTCGTGGCTATTCCTTTCTCTCCCCCCCCCCCAGCCGTTGCTGGGGCTCCTAATTCTTCTGCTCTCTTGATTCGCGCTGATGTTCCCTTTGTTCCTTTACTTTTTCCTTTGCCCCTCCATTGTTCTGCTGCTCGTATCTTTGTGGGGAAATGGTACACAGTTTGTTCCATTTATCTCCCCCAAGTGTCCCGCTTTCTCTTCCTGATTTGAAACACCTCTTGGACTCCTTGCCGGAGCCTGTGCTCCTGCTGGGTGACTTCAATTGTCGTCACTCTCTTTGGGGTGACGTTTTGACAAATACCCGGGGTCGCCTTCTTGAGCCGTTTCTCCTCTCTTCTTCCCTGTCTCTTCTGAATTCTGGTGAGCCCACTCATTTGGACTCTCGGACTCGCACCCTTTCCTGTCTTGATCTTTCTCTCTGCTCTTCTTCTCTTTACCTAGATTTCACGTGGCAGGTTCTTGATGACCTCCATGGCAGTGATCATTTCCCTATCCTTGTTTCCTTTTTCTCTTTTCGCCCTTCCCTCTCTTTTCCTAGGTGGCAGTTTGCTAAAGCGGACTGGAACCTCTTTACCCTCAGTGCTGCTCTCTCTGACCTTTCCCTTCTGCCTCTCCCTCGCGCTCTCCTCCTTTTTCATGACACTGTCATCGACGCTGCCCTCCGCTCTATTCCTCGCTCTTCCTCTCGGGGTCCACGGAAGTGTGTTCCCTGGTGGAATGCGGACTGTGCTCGGGCTGTTCGCTGTAAGCGTGCAGCCTGGAAGAGGCACCGCCGTCGGCAGACGACCGATTCTTTTCTTTTCTTTCGGAAAGCGAGTGCGGTGGCCCGTAGGGCCATCCGTACGGCTAAACGTGATTGTTGGACTTCTTATGTCTCCACAATTACGTCCGAAACTCCCCTGCCACAGATCTGGAAGCGTATCCGCAAGATAGCGGGTAAGTTCGTTCCCGATGTTTCCCCGGTCCTTCACCTCCGTGGTACTCTTGTGGCGGACCCGTTGCAGGTTGCTACTGAACTGGGTTCTCACTTTTCTTCTGTTAGCTCTGGTCTTCATCTTTCCCAATCTTTCCTTCTTCGTAAACCTGTCCTTGAGTCTCGTCCTTTAGATTTCTGCACTCGTCTTCGACTTTCCTATAATGATCCCTTCTCTCTCTCTGAACTTCGTTCTGCCCTGGCCCTCTGCGGTTCTACGGCGGCGGGCTCCGATGGTATTCATTATGAGATGCTTCGCCATCTCCCTCCGTGCACGTCTCAGTATTTACTGAGTCTGTATAATCGGATCTGGGAGTCGTCGTCCGTCCCTGAGGACTGGCTCGATGCCGTTGTCCTCCCTGTTCGCAAACCAGGGTCTCTGGGTACTTCCCCTAAGGACTTTCGCCCTATTGCCCTCACCAGTTGTGTCTGCAAACTCTTTGAACGTATGGTTAACGTTCGTCTGATGTGGTTCCTGGAACACCATCACCTCCTCTCCCCTTCTCAATTTGGTTTCCGCAAGTGCCGCAGCACGACAGATGTCCTGGTGAACTTGGAGGTCTATATTCGTACTGCTTTTGCTGCGAAGACCTCCGTTGTTGCCGTCCTTTTTGACCTGGAAAAGGCTTACGACACCACTTGGCGTTATCATATTCTATCCCAGCTTCATTCTTTTGGCCTTCGTGGTCATCTCCCTCTCTTTCTCCGCAGCTTCCTCTCTCGTCGTTCCTTTCGGGTGCGCCTTGGTACCGCTCTCTCTGCCTCTTTTCAGCAATACGAAGGTGTGCCCCAGGGTAGTGTTCTGAGCACTACTCTCTTTCTGGTTGCCCTCAATGGTCTTCTTTCCTCTCTTCCTTCAGGTGTCTTCTCCGCTCTCTATGTTGATGATCTTACCCTTTGCTGTCAGGGTGATGATTCGCCTTTCCTTCAGCGCCGGCTTCAACTTGCGATTGATGCCGTGTCGTCTTGGGCCACTGATCATGGCTTTAAGTTCTCTACTTCTAAGACTTGTGCCATGTCTTTTACTCGGAAACGGGTCGTTCTTCGTCCCTCTTTGTCACTTTATGGACATCCCATTGAGTACAAAGATTCCGCGAAGCTTTTGGGGTTATTCCTTGACACTCGTTTGTCTTGGTCTCCCCATATCTCTTACCTCCGTGTTGAGTGCTCTAAGGCCCTTACCCTCCTTCGAGTGTTGTCCCATACTTCTTGGGGAGCGGATAGGCGCACTCTCCTTGCTTTGCATTCCTCTCTCGTCCTGTCTAAGCTCGATTATGGTTGCCCTGCTTACTCTTCTGCTTCTCCTTCTGCTCTTCGCCGTCTTGATGCTTTGCACCATACTGGGCTGCGCCTCAGTTCTGGTGCCTTTCGTTCGACTCCCGTCCTTAGCTTGTATGTTGACACTGGCTTCCTATCTCTCCAGGACCGCCGTGATCGCTACTGTCTTCGCTATCTTGCGCGGTCCTTGCAACATCCTTCCTCTCGCCTCTGTCGTGCTTTAACTTTTACCCCTCCTGTAGTTCCTGTTCCTCTTCACCACCTCCCTCTTTCTGTCCGGTTATCTCGCTTACAGGATTCTCTTTCCGTTCGAGTTTCTAATGTTTCTCCTCGTGTTGTTCCTTCTTTGCCCCCGTGGAGAGTCCCCCTTCCGCAGTTTTGTACATCCTTGACCCGCGTCACTAAAGCTTTTACCTCTCCTACGGTTCTAAAACGCCTTTTCCTTGAACACTTTTCTTCTCACTCCCGCTCCGTTTCTGTCTTCACCGATGGGTCTAAGTCTGCGGACGGTGTTGGCTACTCTGTTGTTTTTCCTGATCGCACTTATATGTGTCGCTTACCTCCGGAGACTAGCATCTTTACAGCGGAGCTTTACGCTATTCTCTATGCTCTTCGTCTCCTGCTTTCTCGTTGTCAGTCTTCCTTTGTGGTAGTTGTTGACTCTCGTAGTGCCCTCATGGCGCTCGGGTCCTTTAATCCGGTTCATCCAGTAGTTGTCGAGATCCAGCATTGGCTGTTTCTTGTTCACAGTAAGTTTAAGTCGGTTGAGTTTTGTTGGGTTCCCAGCCATATTGGCGTGTCTTTAAATGAGCGTGCGGATGCTGCCGCCAAGGAAGCTGTCCGCTCTTGTCCCATCTCTCGTAAAGGTATTCCATATTCCGACTTTTACCCGGTTATCCATTCCTCCATCCTTACCCGTTGGCAGGCTTCTTGGTCGTCTGTTACTGGTAACAAACTCCGTACTCTGAAATGTTGTGTTTCCTCGTGGCCGTCCTCCTACCACCGTAACCGGCGATGGGAAACTGCTCTGGCGAGGTTGCGTATTGGCCATACTCGCTTAACCCATGGTCACTTGATGGAGCGCCGCCCTGCTCCTTATTGTCCTAATTGCATTGTCCCTCTTACGGTCGTGCATGTCCTTCTTGAATGTCCTGACTTCCGGGACGAGCGTGTGTCTTGCTTTCCGACCGCCCCTCGCGGTCACCTGTCCCTCGATAGAATTCTTGGTGACTCTGATACTTTTGATATCGTTCGCCTTATGCGTTTTTGTTCTCGTATTGGCATCCTTGGTGATATTTAGCGCCCTCTGATTATTCCGCACATTTGATGGTGCTACATAGCCTTCCCGGTTTGGTGCCTTCTTTTGATAATTACTTACTTACTTACGGAATGTGAAGCTACTGAACCCTGCGCATCAAAACTCAACATAATCCAACGACAGCAGCTGCATTAGATGCACATCCACCACGACTACAATGATTAGAAAAGCCGTTGAGGAATGGGACTCATTAGTGAGCATTCTGCATCTACATCCACCACCAAGATAAAGTTAATAAACAGGATTAAAACCAGTGCACTAAAACAGAAGCGATAAATAAACAAGAAAAAAGAGAATCCCCTCCTCCATTTTAAACTTAGACCCCAATATCACAGGAAAAAGGTTATCATGTATAACCAAACTCAATTACGGGCTCACCACAGCTCGTGCTACATGGACACTTCGTCCTGAGTAGCTAAATCTTTAACAACAACAACATCTCTCTGAACTTCAGTCTGCCCTGGCCCTCTGCAGTTCTACGGCAGCGTGCTCCGATGACATTCATTATGAGATGTTTCGCCATCTCCCTCCGTGCAGGTTTCAGTATTTACTGAGTCTATATAACCGGGTCTGGATTCGTCGTCAGTTCCTGAGGACTGGCTCGATGCTGTTGTTCTCCCTTTTCGGAAACCAGGCTCTCTCGGACATTCCCTCAGGACTTCCGCGCTGTTGCTCTCGCGAATTGTCTNTTGGTGCAGATGTAGTTGGGCGAGCAAGGAAGGTCAGCTCGTGTTTGTGCAGAGGTTGTTGGGCGGACCGGGAAGGTCAGCCCGTGTTGGTGCAGAGGTTGTTGGGCAGTCTGGGATGGTCAGCCCATGTTGGTGCAGATGTAGTTGGGCGAGCAAGGAATGTCAGCTCGTGTTTGTGCAGAGGTTGTTGGGCGGACCGGGAAGGTCAGCCCGTGTTGGTGCAGAGGTTGTTGGGCAGTCTGGGATGGTCATCCCATGTTGGTGCAGATGTAGTTGGGCGAGCAAGGAAGGTCAGCTCGTGTTTGTGCAGAGGTTGTTGGGCGGACCGGGAAGGTCAGCCCGTGTTGGTGCAGAGGTTGTTGGGCGGGCCGGGAAGGTCAGCCCATGTTGGTGCAGAGTTTGTTGGGCAGGCCGGGAAGGTCAGCCCGTGTTGGTGCTGAGGTTCGAAGGACCGGAAAGGTCAGGTCGTGTTGGTGCTGAGGGTTTGGATGGGCCGGGAAGGTCAGCTGGAGTTGGTGAAGAGGTTGCTGGAAGGGCCGGGAAGGTCAACACGTGTTGGTGCTGAGGTTGTTGGACGGGCTGGGAAAGGTCAGCCTGTGTTGGGGCTGAGGGTATTGTGTGAGCCGGGAAGGTCAGCCCGTGTTGGTGCAGAGGTTGTTGGGGGGGCCGGGAAGGTCAACACGTGCTGATGCAGAGGTTGTTGGACGGGTCTGGAAGGTCACCCCTTGTTGGTGCAGACGTTGTTGGACGGGCCGGGAAGGTCAGCTCGTGTTGGTGCTGAGGTTGTTGGACGAGCCGAGAAGGTCAGCCCGTATTAGTGCACAGGTTGTTGGACGGGCCGAGAAGGTCAGCCCGTGTTGGTGCTGAGGATGTTGGAATAGCCGGGAAGGTCAGCCTAAGTTGGTGCAGAGGTTGTTGGGCAGGCCGGGAAGGTCAGCATGTAATGGTGCTGTTGTTGTTGGGTGAGCAGGTAAGGTCAGCCCATGTTGGTTCTGAGGTTGTTGGGTGTGCCGGGAAGGTCAGCCCGTGTTGGTGCAGAGGTTGTTAGGTGGGTCTGGAATATCAAATAAATGGATTTAAACTATTTCACACAGATAGATATATTAGACGAGGAGGTGGAGTAGCCATATACGTTAGGGACAATTTGAAATGTAGTCTCAAAGAGGGAATCAAAACTGAGCCACACACAGAAACTATTTGGAGAGAATTAAACGAAAAAGCAAATAATATTATAATATGAGTTATATATAGGCCACCAAATTTAGACAGAACGGAAGCAAAGCATCTATGGGATGAAATATCTAGATCATCTAGATCTAACAGTATTTATGTCAAGGGTGACTTTAATTTTAGTGGAATAAACTTGTTGAACAAAACAGGGAATAATGAAGCAGAAGATTTTCTAGAATTAATTGACGATTGCTTTCTTACGCAACACATTAAGGAACCAACACGGGAAAATAATATTTTAGATTTAGTGTTAACTAACATGGAAACACAAATCAAGGACATCGAAATAGGGAGTGAGCTAGGGAGCAGTGATCACAAAGAAATCAGATTTAGCATTCAATGGAATAGATCTGTAGGAGAAAATTCTGTTAAAGTGCCTGGTTTTCGAAAAGCTGATTTCAATAGCCTAAAATTTTTGGGGGGTCAAATAGATTGAAAAGTCTTGGGTATGGGTTGTGGGCTGGTATTGGAGCTAGACGTGAACCCAGCGATAGGTGACGTAAAAGGGGTTTTCGATGTGGATTCAAAATATAACCTGTTTAAAGATATTCTAACCAAAGCCCAGAAATGTAGTATACCATATAAATTTAATAGATCGAATACTAATGATCCAAAGTGGATAACAAAGGATCTGAAGAACCTTATAGGTAAAAAGAGAGCGTGGTACAAAAGGATTAAGAATGGGGAAGTCTGTTTAGAACAGGAATTCGTACAACTGGTTAGAAATACTAAAAAAGATATAAGGAAAGCAAAAAGAAACTATGAAGTTCGCATAGCAGAGCAAGCAAAAACAAATCCTAAAGGGTTTTTCCAATTATACCGGACAAAGATTAGGGAAAGGATAGGTCCATTAAAAACTGAGACAGGTCAAATAACAGATAGTGATAAAGAGATGAGTAGTATTTTTAATAAATATTTTATATCTGTATTTACTAAAGAGAAACTGAACAATATGCCTTCCGCCGAACAAGTCTATGTAGGTGGGGACGAGGACAGGTTGACTAGTATAGCAGTTTCCAGGGAGGATGTTCTTAAACAAATAGTAAAACTCAAACCAAATAAATCCCCATGGCCGGATGAAGTGTCTGCCAGGGTGCTTAAAGAATGCAAAGAGGAGCTTTGCGACCCACTGTCTACCATATTTAATAAATCAATAGAGTCAGGCAAAGTGCCAGAGTTATGGAAAGTTGCTAATGTGATACCAGTTTTTAAGAAAGGAGATAGATCACTTGCGTTATACTATCGACCAATTAGCCTAACGTCTAATTGTGCCTTCAGTGGCAGTGCGGCAGTGTGCCTTCAGCCGAACAAGTCTATGTGGGTGGGGACGAGGACGGGTTGACGGGTTTGGCAGTTGCCGGGGAGGATGTTCTTAAACAGGTAGTGAAGCTCAAGCCAAGCAGGTCCCCGGGGCCGGGTGAGGTGTTTGCCGGGGTGCTGGAAGAATGCAAGGAGGAGCTTTGTGACCCACTGTCAATCATGTTTAGTAAATCAGTGGAGTCGGGCGGAGTGCCGGAGTTTTGGAGGGTTGCTGGTGTGATACCAATTTTTGAGAGGGGAGATGGATCACTTGCGTCTGGCTGTCGACCGGTTGGCCTGGCGTCTGTTGTGGGAAAGTTACTCGAATCTATGGTAGCAAGTGAAATTCGTCTTCATCTTGAAAAACATAAATTGGTGGTTGAGTCGCAGCATGGTTTTATAGGTGGCCGTTCGTGTTTAGCAAATTTGTTATCTTTTTGTTCTAGCATGGTTGAGGCAGTTGATGGTGGTGGGGATTGTGGTGTTGTGTGCCTTGACTTTGGCAAAGCTTTTGATGCAGTGCCACATGTGGGACTGATTGGAGAGATGGAGGCTCGTGATGTTGGGGGTGCTATATTGAGCTGGATTGGGGCGTGGCTGTGCCGAAGGAAACGGAGAGTTGGTATAGGTGGAGTCGGGTCGGAGTGGGAAAGTGTTGTAAGTGGAGTGCCTCGGGGCTCTGTCTTGGGACCTCTGTTGTTTGTAATATATATAAATGATTTAGATTCAGGTTTGAGTAGCAACATTTGTAAATTTGCCGATGATACGAAAATCGGTAGGGAAATTAATTCGGAGGAGGACTCACTATCACTTCAAGTTGATCTAGATAGGGTTTTGAAATGGTCAAAGGATTGGCAGATGCAGTTTAATGCTGATAAATGTAAAGTTCTGAGGCTAGGTAACGATGATAGAGTTACAAGATACGAGCTAGATGGTGTTGAGATTGCGAAGTCGGATTGCGAAAGGGATCTGGGAGTTATGATTAGTAAGAATTTAAAACAAAAGGATCAATGCCGAAATGTTCGTAATAAGGTAAATCGGACACTCGGATTTATTAATCGCAGCGTTAGTAACAAGACACATGGTGTGGTTCTCAAGCTATTTCTTGATCTAGTTAGGTCCCATTTAGATTATGCAGTTCAGTTTTGGTCTCCATAATATAGAATGGATATAAATTCACTTGAACGTGTCCAGCGTAGGATAACTAAGTTAATTCCCCAAAATAGAAATCTTTCATATGAAGAAAGATTAACAAAGCTTAAGTTGCATTCACTGGAAAGGCGAAGAGTTAGGGGTGACATGATAGAGGTTTACAAATGGATGAATGGACATAACAAAGGGGATATTAATAGGGTATTAAAAGTATCAACACAGGACAGAACGCGAAACAATGGGTATAAATTGGATAAGTTTAGATTTAGGAAAGACTTGGGTAAATACTGGTTCAGTAACAGGGTTGTTGATTTGTGGAACCAATTACCGCGAAACTTGGTGGAGGTGGGGTCCCTCCATTGTTTCAAGCGCGGGTTGGACATGTATATGAGTGGGATTGGGTGGTTATAAATAGAAGCTGCCTCGTATGGGCCAATAGGCCTTCTGCAGTTGCCTTTGTTCTTATGTTCTTATGTCTATTGTGGGAAAGTTACTCGAATCTATAATATCAAATAAAATTCGTCTTCATCTTGAAAAACATAAATTAATAATTGAGTCGCAACATGGTTTTATAAATGGCCGTTCATGTTTAACAAATTTGTTATCTTTTTATTCTAGCATAGTTGAGGCAGTTGATAGTGGTAAGGATTGTGATGTTGAGTACCTTGACTTTAGCAAACTTTTGATACAGTGCCACATGAAAGACTGATTCAAAAGATAGAGGCTCACGGTATTGGGGGTGCTATATTACGCTGGATTAGGGCATGGCTATACCAAAGGAAACAGAGAGTTAGTATAAATGGAGTCAAGTCAGAGTGGGAAAATATTGTAAGTGGAGTGCCTCAAGGCTCTGTCCTGGGACCTCTGTTGTTTATAATATATATAAATGATTTAGATTCAGGTTTGAGTAGCAACATTTGCAAATTTGCAGATGATACAAAAATCGGTAGGGAAATTAACACGAAAGAAGACTCACTATCTCTTCAAGTTGTTCTAAATAGGGTTTTGAAATGGTCAAAGGATTGGCAGATGCAGTTTAATGCTGATAAATGTAAAGTTCTGAGGCTAGGTAACGATGATAGAGTTACAAGATACGAGCTAGATGGTGTTGAGATTGCGAAGTCGGATTGCGAAAGGGATCTGGGAGTTATGATTAGTAAGAATTTAAAACAAAAGGATCAATGCATGAATGTTCGTAATAAGGCAAATAGGACACTGGGATTTATTAATCGCAGCGTTAGTAACAAGACACCTGGTGTGGTTCTCAAGCTATATCTTGCTCTGGTTAGGCCCCATTTAGATTATGCAGTTCAGTTTTGGTCGCCGTACTATAGAATGGATATAAATTCACTTGAACGTGTCCAGCGTAGGATGACAAGTTAATTCCACAAATTAAAATCTTTCATATGAAGAAAGATTAACAAAGCTTAAATTGCATTCACTGGAAAGGCGAGG
>WNGS01158467.1:84822-96068 GCA_020271785.1 Procambarus virginalis
GGTGGGTCTGGAAGGTCAGCCCGTGTTGGTGCAGAGGTTGTTGGGTGTGGCAGTGAAGGTCAGCTGGTGTTGGTGCAAAGGTTGTGGGGCGGGCCGGGAAGGTCAGCTGGTGTTGGTGCAAAGGTGAGGACGTGCCTGAAGGTCAGTCAGTGTTGTTGTAGAGGTTGTTGGGTGAGCCATTAAGGTCAGCCCGTGTTGGTGCACAGATTGTTGGGCGGGCTGGAAAGGTCAGTTATCTTGAGGTTATCTTGAGATGATTTCGGGGGCTTTGGTCCCCGCGGCCCAGTCCTCGACCAGGCCTCCACCCCTAGGAAGCAGCCAGTGGCAACTGACTAACACCCAGGACCTATTTACTGCTAGGTAACAGGGTCATAGGGTGAAAGAAACTCTGCCCCTTGTTTCTCGCCGGCGCCTGGGATCGAACCAGGACCACAGGATCACAAGTCCAGTGTGCTGTCCGCTCGGCGACGACCGGCTCCCACATTGGTCAGCCCGTGTTGGTGCAGAGGTTGTTGAGCGTGCCTTAAATGTGAGCCAGTGTTGGTGCATAGGATGTTGGGCGGGCCGCGAAGGTCAGTGGTGTAGGTGCAGAGGTTGTTGAGCGCGGCCGGAAATGTTAGCCTATGTTGGTGTAGACGGTGTCGTGCTTCCCGGGAGGTCAGCTGGTGTTGGTGCAGAGTTGTTGAGCGAGCGGGAAGGCCAGCCCGTGTTGGTGCAGAGGTTGTTGGGCGGGCCAGGAAGGTCAGCATGTGCTGGTGCAAAGGTTGTTGGACGGGCCGGGAAGGTCAGCCGGTGTTGGCGCTGAGGTTGTTGGACAGGTCAGGACGGTCAGCCCGATTTGATGTAGATGTTGTTGGACGGGCCGGGAAGGTCAGCCCATGTTGGTGCTGACGTTGTTAGATGGTCCGAGAAGGTCAGCCTATGTTGGAGCAGTGGTTGTTGTGCTGGCTGGGAAGTTCAGCTTGTGTTGGTGCAGAGGTTGTTGGGCGTGCCAGGAAGGTCATCCCGTGTTGGTGCAGAGGTTGTTGGGCAGTCTGGGAAGGTCAGCCCATGTTGGTGCAGATGTAGTTGGGCGAGCAAGGAAGGTCAGCTCGTGTTCGTGCAGAGGTTGTTGGGCTGGCCGGCAAGGTCAGCCCGTGTTGGTGCAGAGGTTGTTGGGCGGGCCGGAAAGGTCAGCCCGTGTTGGTTCAGAGGTTGTAGGGCGGTCCGGAAAGATCACCTCATCAATCAATCATCAATCATCTCAAGATACATCAGCCCGTGTTTGTGCAGAGGTTGTTGGACAGGCCGGGAAGGTCAGTCCGTGATGTGCAGAGCTTGTTGGACGGGCTGGGAAGGTCAGCCTGTGTTGGTGCAGAAGTTGTTGGGCGGGCCGGAAGGTCAGTCCATGTTGGTGCAGAGCTTGTTGGACGGGCCGGGAAGGTCAGCCTGTGTTGGTGCAGAGGTTGTTTGGCGGGCCGGGAAGGTCAGCCGTGTTGGTGTAGAGGTTGTTGGACGAGCCGGGAAGGTCAGCCCATGTTGGTGCTGACGTTGTAAGATGGTCCGAGAAGGTCAGCCAATGTTGGAGCAGTGGTTGTTGTGCTGGCTGGGATGTTCAGCTTGTGTTTGTGCAGAGGTTGTTGGGCAGGCCGGGAATGTCAGTCCGTGTTGGTGCAGAGCTTGTTGGACGGGCAGAGAAGGTCAGCCTGTGTTGGTGCAGAGGTTGTTGGGCGGGACGGGAAGGTCAGCCAGTGTTGGTGCTGAGGTTGTTGGGTGGGCCGGGAAGGTCAGCCCGTGTTGGTGCAGAGGTTGTTGGATGAGCGGGAAGGTCAGCCCGTGTTGGTGCAGAGGTTGTTGGGTGAGCCAGGAAAATCAGCCCGTGTTGGTGCAGAGGTTGTTGTGTGGGCCGGGAAGGTCAGCCGTGTTTGTGCAGAGGTTGTTGGGTGGGCCGGGAAGGTCAGCCCGTGTTGGTGCAGAGGTTGTTGTGTGGGCCGGGAAGGTCAGCCTGTGTTGGTGCAGAGGTTGTTGGGTGGGCCGGGAAGGTCAGCCCGTGTTGGTGCAGAGGTTGTTGGGTGAGCCGGGAAGGTCAGCCCGTGTTGGTGCAGAGGTTGTTGTGTGGGCGGGAAGGTCAGCTCGTGTTGGTGCAGATGTTGTTGGACGTGCCTGAAGGTCAGTCAGTGTTGTTGTTGAGGTTGTTGGGTGAACCAGGAAGGTCAGTCCGTGTACCAGCACAGATTGTTGGGCCGGCCGGAAAGGTCAGCTGATGTTGGTGCAGAAGTTGTTTAGTGGGCCTGGAAGGTCAGCACGTATTGGAGCAGAGGTTGTTTGGCGGGCCGGGAAGGTCAGTTATCTTGAGGTTATCTTGAGATGATTTCGGGGCTTTAGTGTCCCCGCGGCCCGGTCCTCGACCAGGACTCCACCCCTAGGAAGCAGCCCGAGGCAACTGACTAGGTACCTATTTACTGCTAGGTAACAGGGTCATAGGGTGAAAGAAAGTCTGCCCATTGTTTCTCGCCGGCGCCTGGGATCGAACCCAGGACCACAGGATCACAAGTCCAGTGTGCTGTCTGCTCGGCCGACCGGCTCCCACAGTGGTCAGCCCGTGTTGGTGCAGAAGTTGTTGAGCGTGCCTTAAATGTGAGCCAGTGTTGGTGCATAGGATGTTGGGCGGGCCGCGAAGGTCAGCTGGTGTTGTTGCAGAGGTTGTTGAGCGAGCCGGAAATGTTAGCCTATGTTGGTGTAGAGGGTGTCGTGCTTCCCGGGAAGGTCAGCTGGTGTTGGTGCAGAGGTTGTTGAGCGAGCCGGGAAGGCCAGCCCGTGTTGGTGCTGAGGTTGTTGGGCGGGCCGGGAAGGTCAGCCCGTGTTGGTGCTGAGGTTGTTGGACGGGCCGGGAAGGTCAGCATGTGCTGGTGCAGAGGTTGTTGGACGGGCCGGGAAGGTCAGCCCATGTTGGTGCTGAGGTTGTTGGGCGAGCCGGGAAGGTCAGCATGTGCTGGTGCAGAGGTTGTTGGGCGGGCCAGGAAGGTCAGCATGTGCTGGTGCAGAGGTTGTTGGGCGGGCCGGGAAGGTCAGCATGTGCTGGTGCAGAGGTTGTTGGACGGGCCGGGAAGGTCAGCCGGTGTTGGCGCTGAGGTTGTTGGACGGGTCGGGAAGGTCAGCCCGTGTTGGTGTAGATCTTGTTGGACGTGCCGGGAAGGTCAGCCCATGTTGATGCTGACATTGTTAGATGGTCCGAGAAGGTCAGCCAATGTTGGAGCAGTGGTTTTTGTGCTGGCTGGCAAGGTCAGCTTGTGTTTGTGCAGAGGTTGTTGGGAATGCCGGGAAGGTCATCCCGTGTTGGTGCAGAGGTTGTTGGGCGGGCCAGGAAGGTCAGCATGTGCTAGTGCAGAGGTTGTTGGCCGGGTCGGGAAGGTCAGCCCGTGTTGGTGCAGAGGTTGTTGGGCGGGCCGGGAAGGTCAACCCGTGTTGGTGCAGAGGTTGTTGGGCGGGCCGGGAAGGTCAGCCCGTGTTGGNCGGAAGGTCATCTCATGTTGGTGCAGAGGTTTTTGGCGGGGCGGGAAGGTCAGCCCGTGTTGGTGCAGAGATTGTTGGACAGGCCGGGCTGGTCAGCACGTGTTGGTGCTGAGGTTGTCGGCCGGGCCAGGAAGGTCAGCCCGTGTTGGTGCAGAGGTTGTTTGGTGACCCAGGAAAGTCAGCCTGTGTGGCATATAGATTGCTTGGTGAGCCGGGAAGGTCAGCCTATGTTGGTGCAGAGGTTGTTGGGTGGGCCGGGAAGGTCAGCCAGTGTTGATGCAGAGGGTTGGATGGACCGGGAAGCTCATCTGTGTTGGTGCATAGGATGTTGAGCGGGCTGAGAAAGTCAGCCCGTGTTGGTGCAGAGGTTGTTGGGCGGGTCGGGAAGGTCTGCCCGTGTTTGTGCAGAGGTTGTTGGGCGAGCCTGAAAGGTTACCCCGTGTTGGTGTAGAGGTTGTTAAGCGGGCCGGGAAAATGAGCCCGTGTTGGTGCAGAGGTTTTGAGCGGGCCTGGAAGTTCAGCCTAAATTGGTGCAGATGTCGTGGCCGGGCCAGGAAGGTCAACCCGTGTTTGTGCAGGGGTTGTTGGTCGGGCCGGGAAGGTCACCCGTGTTGGTGCTTAGGTTATTAGATGGTCGGGAAGGTCAGCCATGTTGGAGCAGCGGTTGTTGGGCTGGCTGGGAAGTTCAGCTAGTGTTGTGCAGAGGTAGTTTGGCGGGCCGAGAAGGTCAGCCCCTGTTGGTGCAGAGGTTGTTGGGCGGGCCGGGAAGGTCAGACCATGTTGGTGCAGAAGTTGTTGGGCGGGCCGGGAAGGTCAGCCACTGTTGGTGCAGAGGTTGCTGGACGGGCCGGGAAGGTCAGACCGTGTTGGTGCAGAAGTTGTTGGGCGGGCCGGGAAGGTCAGCCACTGTTGGTGCAGAGGTTGCTGGACAGGCTGGGAAGGTCAGCCCATGTTGGTGCAGATGTTGTTGGGCGAGCCAGGAAGGTCAGCCCGTGTTGGTGAAGAGGTTGTTGTGCGGGCCGAAAGGTCAGCCCCTGTTGGTGCAGAGGTTGCTGGACGGGCCGGAAGGTCAGCCTGTGTTTGTGCAAAGGTTGTTGGGCGGGCTGGGAAGGCCAGCCCTGTTTGTGCAGAGGTTATTGGGCGGGCCGGGAAGATCAACTGGTGTTGGTGCAGAGGTTGTTAAGGACGGGCCGGGATGGGCAACCCGTGTTGGCGCAGAGGTTGTTGTGGGGCCGAAAGGTCAGCCGTGTAGGTGCAGAGGCTGTTGGACGGGCCGGGAAGGTCAGCCTATGTTGGTTCAGATGTTGTTAGATGGTCCGACAAGGTCAGCTAATGTTGGAGCAGTGGTTGTGTGCTGGCTGGGAAGTTCAGCTTGTGTTGGTGCAGAGGTTGTTGGGCAGTCTGGGAAGGTCAGCCCATGTTGGTGCAGATGTAGATGGGCGAGCAAGGAAGATCAGCTCGTGTTTGTGCAAAGGTTGTTGGCGGGCCGCGAAGGTCAGCCCGTGTTGGTTCAGAGGTTGTACGGCGGTCCGGAAAGATCACCTCATCAATAAATCATCAATCATCTCAAGATACATCAGCCCGTGTTTGTGCAGTGGTTGTTGGGCAGGCCGGGAAGGTCAGTCCGTGTTGGAGCAGAGCTTGTTGGACGGGGCGGCAAGGTCAGCCTGTGTTGGTGCAGAGGTTGTTGGGCGGGCCGGGAAGGTCAGCCCGTGTTGGTGCAGAGGTTGTTGGGCAGGCCGGGAACGTCTGTCCGTGTTGGTGCAGAGCTTGTTGGACGGGCCTGGAAGGTCAGCCTGTGTTGGTGCAGAGGTTGTTGGGCGGGCCAGGAAAGTCAGCCCGTGTTGGTGCTGAGTTTCGAAGGGCCGGAAAGGTCAGGTCGTGTTGGTGCTGAGGTTTTGGACGGGCCGGGTAGGTCAGCTGGAGTTGGTGAAGAGGTTGTTGGACGGGCCGGGAAGGTCAGCACATGTTGGTGCTGAGTTTGTTGACGGGCTGGGAAAGGTCAGCCCGTGTTGGGCTGAGGGTATTGTGTGAGCCGGGAAGGTCAGCCCGTGTTGGTGCAGAGTTGTTGGAGGGCCGGAAGGTCAACACGTGCAGATGCAGAGGTTGTTGGACGGCTGGGAAAGGTCAGCCCGTGTTGGGGCTGAGGGTATTGTGTGAGCCGGGAAGGTCAGCCCGTGTTGGTGCAGAGGTTGTTGGGAGGGCCAGAAGGTCAACACGTGCTGATGCAGAGGTTGTTGGACGGGCGGGAAGGTCCGCCCGTGTTGGTGCAGACGTTGTGGTACTTGCCATGAAGGGCAGCCCGTGTTGATGCTGAGGTTGTTTGGACGGGCCGGGAAGGTCAGCCCGTGTTGGTGCTGAAGTTGTTGGACGGGCCGGGAAGGTCACCACTTGTTGGTGCAGACGTTTTGGGCGGGCCGGGAAAGTCAGCTCGTGTTGGAGCAGAGGTTGTTGGACGGGCCGAGAAGGTCAGCCCGAATTGGTGCACAGGTTGTTGGACGGGCCGGGAAGGTCCGCCCGTGTTGGTGCTGAGGATGTTGGAATAGCCGGGAAGGTCAGCCGTGTTGGTGCAGAGGTTGTTGAGCGGGCCGGGAAGGTCAGCCCAAGCTGGTGCAGAGGTTGTTGGGCAGGCCTGGAAGGTCAGCATGTAATGGTGCAGTGGTTTTGGGTGAGCCGGTAAGGTCAGCCCGTGGTTGTTCTGAGGTTGTGGGGTGCCGGGAGGTCAGCCCTGTTGGTGCAGAGGTGTTGGGTGGGTCGGGAAGGTTAGCCCGTGTTGGTGCAGAGGTTGTTGGGTGGATCGAGAAGGTCAGCCCGTGTTGGTGCAGAGGTTGTTGGGTGGGTCTGGAAGGTCAGCCCGTGTNAAAGGAAAAAACAAAAAGATTTTGTTGGTATTCTCTTGCGTTGGATGAATCAACTGATGTGTGTGATACTTCTCAGCTCTTAGTATTCATTCGTGGTGTTGATAGTGAATTTAATGTGACCCAAGAATTAGCATCAGTTCACAGCATGCACACCACAACAACTGGAGAGGACATTTTCAATGAAGTAAGTAAAACTATGACAGAATATAACCTGGAATGGAAACAAGTGCAGTGTGTGACAATTGATGGAGGAAAGAATATGTCTGGGACAAAGAAGGGTTTGTTTGGGCAAATTACAACAGCTTGTGAGGTTGGAGGATTCTCAAAACCCATTTTTTGCATTGCCTTATCCATCAACAAGCATTGTGCCTAAAATATGTTGATATATCTTGTGTCATGAAACCTGTTGTTTCTGTGGTTAATTTCATTAGATCTCATGCACTCAACCATCGCCAGTTCCGTGATTTCTTGAAAGAAATTGATGCGGAGTTTGTTGACTTGCCTTATTATACAGCAGTTAGATGGCTTAGTTGTGGAAAGGTTTTGCTGCATTTCTTTGAGCTCAGATTAGAAATTGATTTATTTCTCACAGAGAAAAATAAACCTCAGCCATTATTATCAGAATGTAATGGATTTGGAAATTGGCATTTTTTGCAGATATGACAGGTCATATGAATAACTTGAATCTGAAATTGCAAGGCAAAACAAATTTGATCAGTGACTACTTTGTTCATGTCAAGGCATTCAGAGCAAAACTTGCGCTACTTGAAGGCCAGGTGAAGGTTAAGAATTTTGCTCATTTTCCATGTTGTGAAAAATTTCATGCAGAAAGTAAAGTTGAATTTCCTTTTTCATTTGCAAATGAAATAATTTCAGATTTGAAAAAACAGTTTCAGAAGCGATTTGCTGACCTTGATGCCAAAGCAAATGAAATCAGGCTCTTTCATAATCCATTTGACTGCAATGCTGAAAATCTTCCAACTCAATTTCAAATGGAAATTATTGATCTCAAGGCAGATGACAGACTGAAAGATAAGTATAGAGAAGGAAATCTGATTGAGTTTTATAAATGCCAGCAGCCAGATCAGTTTCCAAATTTGATAAAGTTTGCTTATAGTTTTGTGTCCATTTTGGTTCAACATACTTGTGTGAACAAACATTTTCCAAAATGAAGTATGTGAAATCTAACTATCGAGCAAATTTGTCTGATGATCACTTGAAATCAATTCTTACAATTGGCTCATCTAATCTGGAACCTGATTTTAATGAAATTTTGAAGTCAAAACGACAGTATCATTCGTCACACTAATTTGGTTGCATAAAACTAAAGGCAGGAATCTATTTAGTTTACCCTAATTTTTTCCAAAAAGATATGTTTTAATTTTTCCATATTTATACTTTAATATTTGAGGAAATTAAATTACTGGCACTGATTTTTTTTTTCATTTTTTATTCCTTCGGCCCGCATAAATATGGGAAATATATAATGTGGCCCTTACATTGAAAAGTTTGGAGACCCCTGGTGGAGAGGGTGTTGGGTGCAGCTGGAAGTGCAGTTGTTGTGACAGGGAGAGATGTTTCCTTCTCCCATGAGAGTGGAGCGCGACTAAGTAACTGGGCCTCCACTCCTCAAACAGAATTGATTGCCATAATCCTTGCACTCGAGCGCGTATATGAATCCAAAGTTGACACGCTAATTGTAAGTGACTCCTTGTCATCCTTGACTGCCCTCAGCTCCCCAAGGCATAACTGTGACGTGCTTATCTCTGAAGCTAGACACAGATATAATAAAATAATCAATAATGGAGTCAGAGTCTGTCCTCTGTGGATTCCTTCCCATATTGGTCTCCGAATGCATTATAGAACTGATGAGTTGGCGAAGATTTTTGCACGTAAAGAGGGAATTGATTACCAACTTGGACTGCCTTTGAGCAGCCTGAGGGCAGTAATATTCCGGGAACATCAACTGAATTTCGGAGGCTTGAGGCTAAGTGAAATTCACACCAATTGCTCTATCTATCACCATTCTACTATGCAGGAAGAACCGCACGTCTATGGGTCATCCAATAAGGTTAGCAGACTTCTAGATGTTACCACTGCTAGGCTTAGACTCGGCTACAAGTACCTCTGGGAGTTTGTAACATATGCTGATGTAGATCTGACTATATGTAAACTCTGTCAGCGAAACTACTCGCATACTTTGCGTCATTATATAATGGAATGTGAAAAAATCGCAGAATTCAGAGATAACACCATCAATGGTGTACAAGACATGTGTAAGTACTTCATTCATAATGATGTGCTGCCCGAAATCTTAGCGAAGTATTCAAAATTTGCTTACTGTTGGTAATGCATGCACATGACTGTAAAGCTGCCGCCCAGTTGGGTGGGTGTGGAGCACATGACTGTAAAGCTACCGCCCAGTTGGGTGGGTGTGGAGCACATGACTGTAAAGATACCGCCAAGTTGGGTGGGTGTGGAGCACATGACTGTAAATCCGCCGCCCAGTTGGGTGGGCGTGGAGCACATGACTGTAAAGCTGCCGCACAGTTGGGTGGGTGTGCAGCACATGACTGTAAAGCTGCCGCACAGTTGGGTGGGTGTGCAGCACATGACTGTAAAGCTGCCGCCCAATTGGGTGGGTGTGGAGCACATGACTGTAAAGCTGCCGCCCAGTTGGGTGGGTGTGGAGCACATGACTGTAAAGCTGCCGCCCAGTTGGGTGGGTGTGCAGCAAGACTAGTAACTGTGTGACTCACCATAGATGTAAAGTGCCTTGTATAGTGACTGTTGTGAGTATCTTGTTGAATCACTTGTGATACAAAAGATTATTGATGTGTGCATTTGTGTAGGTGATTGAATATGTATGTGTATGTGTATATATATGTATATGTATATATATATGTACATGTATGTATGAGTATGTGGACATGTATATATAACATTAATAATTGTGTAACTAGCGTCAAAAGATTGTTTTTTGCTTAGCTAAACAAACTAGAGGGTTCAGTTCCTGAACCGGTTATGTGCTTCTGTAATCCTTTACACCACCGCCCACGGGATGGGTAATGCATAATAGAAAGAAATTAAATTGTAACTTACCTTATCTCCTAAATGTCAACATATGTCAGTTCAGTTCATGCTGTTGATCTCATTTAGTCTTAAGTCTTAGTTTTTAAGGTTTTTCCCAGATCTTGACCAAACCGCTGTGCGTATTGGTGCTTTAGGCATAGTATATACTTGTTCTTTCTTGAAATTCAACATTCTACTTGTAACTCCCAACCACTCCCAACACCACCACCACTCCCAACACCACCACCACTCCCAACACCCCTACCACTTCCAATACCAACACCGCGTGGGAAGTAGTGGAACTTATATCTATCCTTGAGCTGTAGTTGAACCATACCCCATCTCGTGAGCTGTAGTTGCCCCGTACCCCAGCCCGTGACTTATAGTGGTCCTCATACCCATCCTGTGGAAGAGAGTGGACCCATATACTCATCCCGTTGGTGATAGTGAACCCCATGCACATCCTGTTTGCGGTAGTGGACCCATACCAATCTTGTGGGCAGTACTGAACATCATACCCATCCTGTGGGTGGGAGTGGACCCCATACCCATCTTGTGGGTGCTAGACGACCCCATACCCATCTAGTTGGTGGTAATGGACCCCATACCCATCCTCTGGATGGTAGTGGACCCATACCCATCTTGTGGTGGTAGTGGACCCCCATACCCATCTTGTGGGTGCTAGTGGACCCCATACCCATCTTGTGGGTGCTAGAGGCCCCCATACCCATCTTGAGGTTATCTTGAGGTTATCTGAGATGATTTCGGGGCTTTTAGTGTCCCCGCGGCCCGGTCCTCGACCAGGCCTCCACCCCCAGGAGCAGCCCGTGACAGCTGACTAACACCCAGGTACCTATTTTACTGCTAGGTAACAGGGGCATAGAGTGAAAGAAACTCTGCCCATTGTTTCTCGCCGGCGTCTGGGATAGAACCCAGGACCACAGGATCACAAGTCCAGCGTGCTGTCCGCTCGGCCGACCGGCTCCTACCCGGTCTACCATCTAGTTGGTGGTAGTGGACCCCATACCCATCCTCTGGGAGGTAGGACCCCATACCCATATTGTGGGTGGTAGTGGACCCCATACCCATCTTGTGGGTGGTAGTGGACCCCATACCCATCTTGTGGGTGCTAGTGGACCCATACCCATCTTGTGGGTGCTAATGGACTCCATACCCATCTAGTGGGTAGTAGTGAACCCCATACCCATCTTGTGGGTGCTAGTGGACCCCATACCCATCTTGTGGGTGCTAGTGTCCCCATACTCATCTAGTGGTGGTAGTTGGACCCCATACCAATCCTGTGGGTGGTAGTGGACCCCATACCCATCTTGTGGGCTAGAGGACCCCATACCCTCTAGTTGGTGGTAGTGGACCCCCCATACCCATCCTCTGAGAGGTAGTGGACCCCATACCCCATCTTGCGGGTGGTAGTGGACCCCATACCCATCTAGTGGGTGGTAGTGGACCCGGTACCCATCCTGTGAGTGCTAGTGGACCCCTACCCATTTTGTGGGTGGTAGTGGGCCCCATACCCATCTTTTGGGTGTAGTGTCCCCATACTCATCTAGTGGTGTAATTGGACCTCATATCCATCCTGTGGGTGGAGTGGTCCCCAGCCCATCCTGTGGGCGGTAGTTGACCCCATACTATTCCTGCGGGTGATAGTGGTCCCCACACCCATCCTATGGGTGGTAGTGGACCCCATACCCATCTTGTAGTGGTAGTGTACCCCATACTCATCCTTTGGGTATTATTGACCAGATACCCTTCCTGTGTGTGGTAGTGACCCCCATACTCATCTTGTGGGTGCTTGTGGATTCC
>WNGS01158467.1:99763-112045 GCA_020271785.1 Procambarus virginalis
GCATGTATGTATGTATGTATGAATGTATGTATGTATGTAGTATGTATGTATGTATGTATGTATGTATGTATGTATGTATGTATGTATGTATGTATGTATTCCCAATCACGTTAAAGACTCCCTCTACCATCTAGTTTAAGAGAAAAACAACTATGTGCTAAATAATCAACTCCTTGTAACTTTAATTATGCTGACCTTCCTATCTGTATTCAGACTGAGCCTACCATCATTATAGGTGATTATAACGATAGACATAGGAATATTGGTAATTCGCAGTTCAATAATCATAATGGCAACCAACTGTTGTGTCACTATTAGGCAGGGACGATGATGCACAGATTGTGGGTGACCTTGAACCGACGCACATTTATGGAGGTATTCTTGATCTATGTTTCGGTGTCAACGTCTCTCACACTGTGTGCGCCTCGTCAATAGTGCCAGATATGGCGTCTGATCATCTGGCCATATTAGCCACTGTAAGCATCGGAAGCGCTATCTTCCCCGGCGGAGTGTTCAAGCGGAAGAGGCTGGCTGTGCCCATCGATCAACGACACAGTTTTGTTGCTCATGTGTCAGAATGGTAATTCGCCTGGTGTTCCGCGAGCGCTATGTCATGGGTTCGTATCCTGGCCGGGGAGGATTTACTGGGCGCAAATCCTTAACTGTAGTCTCTGTTTACCGCAACAGTAAAATGTGTACTTGGATGAAAACACGATTCTTCGCGGCGGGGATCGTATTCCAGGGACCTGCCCGAAACGCTACGCATACTAGTGGCTGTACAAGAATGTAACAACTCTTGTATATATCTCAAAAAAAAAATGGTACAATTCATCAGAGCCTTCATCAGTTGAAGATTTTAACTATGAGCTCACAGGTACTATCGAGCAGTTTATAGAATCACTTGATCCATCGTCCAGTCAACGTGTCTTGAGGTTATCTTGAGATGATTTCGGGGCTTTTTAGTGTCCCCGCGGCCCGGTCCTCGACCAGGCCTCCACCCCCAGGAAGCAGCCCGTGACAGCTGACTAACACCCAGGTACCTATTTTGCTGCTAGGTAACAGGGGCATAGGGTGAAAGAAACTCTGCCAAATGTTTCTCGCCGGCGCTTGGGATCGAACCCAGGACCACAGGATCACAAGTCCAGCGTGCTGTCCGCTCGGCCGACCGGCTCCCTAGCTATATGCGTAACCCAAATTACACTGGTCATAGCATTTATGCTTATTATAATGATTCAGAATTGCATACACTAAAACGCACTGCCAGAAGAATTGGACTAGCTTATAGAAGGACCCGCACAGCTGAAATGCTTCGGCTCTTTTAAGCGGCTCTGGCTGAGGCCAGGGAACGTATGGTAGAGCTGAGGCAGACAGACTGGGAAACTTTTGTCAGTGGTCTCAATTCTCACACGCCACTAAGTCGGGCATGGAAAGATATCAACAAGATCAAAGGGAAAAATGCTGCAGAGATCTCGCACCCTAAACCTCTGCACAGAACAAATGAGCTTGTTGATGCTTGGGCCACGACTTCCAGCTTTGACAGTCTTCCTCTACCCTCACAGAATGAATTAAATAATATATATACTGATAGAGCATGGCTCCTTGACTTCATGCTTCATCAAGAGGATGACTGACATGCTTTTTACTGAATATGAACTAGACTCTGCTTTACTTAAAGGCAAAGCTACATCACCCGGGGAGGATGGAGTTACTTACGGCATACTGCATATGCTTCTGCTAGTTCCAGGGAATCCCTTGCTTTAATTGTATAATATGAGCTATGTAACTTGGGAGCTTCCAAAGTCATAGACCAACAGTCTTATTATTCCCATTCCTCAACCTAACCAGCTGACTGCTTTTCACCCAGTCTCCCTCACTAGTTGTCTGTGTAAGTGTCTTGAGAGGATGGTTCTCAACCGTCTCCTTTATAGAATTAGTAACATGTTGTCTCCCCAGATATATGGCTTTACTCATGGAAAGAGTGTACATCACTGTATTACCACATTCCTCACCCTGCATACTGATAGGTCATACACCAGGTCATACACCACTTTCCTAGATCTTAAGTCAGCCTTTGACATTGCTAACCCACACATCATTCTGAGCGAGCTTGCTAAAATGAATGTTGGAGGATAGCTTCTACGGTGGATAAGAGGCTATCTATCCAACAGGAAGTCATCTGTATTGTTCCAAGGGCATAGGAGTGTAACGAGAGATTTTGAACTTGGCACTCCACAGGGAGGTGTCCTTAGTCCTACTCTGTTCAATGTGTTAATCAATGTAGTTTTAAACTTAGTAACTAGAAGGCCCAGCGAACACATCATAAGCTATATACTGATCCACACCAATGGGTATACCAACATCCAAAATGTTCTGAACTCTGTATTGTACACATGTCAGGAACTATGCTTAGCCATCTCAGTAGAGAAAACAATGATCCTGAACCGACGCCCACCCAGACGAGGTGGGGCTGTTCGCAAAATGCAGTTGGATGATGGCTCTCTGCTGGACTATGTAACCAGATACAAATACCTTGGTCTTGAAGTTCTACTGTACCGCAATGTTGTAGCCAGACTGGGTCGTCAATGTAGAGAGAGGCTCCGTGCTCTCAAGGCTGTGGCAGGCTACCATCCAAGCTATGGTGCAAATGTGAGAATTAGCAAAATGATGTATCTCTCATATATTAGATCTCTGACTGATTATGCTGCACCCATGCTTGCTCTAGTGCCTGAGAGAATGCTTGAAGGGCTGGAAAAGATGCAAAACGAAGCCATGAGGATTATCCTCGGATGCCCCCGTACAACTAAATTACTAAACTTGAGGAAGGAACTGAATATTTCATGTGTAAGTGATCGTATCATTGAAATTAATGCATTAATTGGTATCAAGATGCTTAGGCTAACCCACCCTATGCCCTGCACTGAAGCCCTCCATGCCTTCTTCCTTGAAGGCCATCATCCCTCCAAATGGATTTCCAAAACTGTCATTATGCTCAGAATGTATAATATTCATCACCTCCACCAAGAGAGACAACAACAACACTTTCCTGCCCCATGGGAGATCACTCCTTTCCAAATTACTGCCCCCCCCCCCCTTTCCCACCCAAGAAGCTGATTAAAGAACAAGCCTTGCTTCGACAAGAAGCAAAGTACAATGCCTTAAGCCAAATTGATGCTTTAGTCAGAGAGTGCTCCCTTTCCCAGATTATTTACACTGATGGATCGTTGCATCAGTCCTATGTTGGACGGGCCGGGAAGGCCAGCCTGTGTTTGTGCAGAGGTTGTTGGACGTGCCCGGAAGGTCATCTCATGTTGGTGCAGAGGTTTTTTGGCGGGGCGGGAAGGTCAGCCCGTGTTGGTGCAGAGGTTGTTGGACAGGCCGGGCTGGTCAGCACGTGTTGGTGCTGAGGTTGTCGGCCGGGCCAGGAAGGTCAGCCAGTGTTGGTGCAGAGGTTGTTTGGTGACCCAGGAAAGTCAGCCTGTGTTGGCATATAGGTTGCTTGGTGAGCCGGGAAGGTCAGCCTATGTTGGTGCAGAGGTTGTTGGGTGGGCCGGGAAGGTCAGCCAGTGTTGATGCCAGAGGTTGTTGGATGGACCGGGAAGCTCATCTGGTGTTGGTGCATAGGATGTTGAGCAGGCAGAGAAAGTCAGCCCGTGTTGGTGCAGAGGTTGTTGGGCGGGTCGGGAAGGTCTGACCGTGTTTGTGCAGAGGTTGTTGGGCGAGCCAGAAAGGTTACCCCGTGTTGGTGTAGAGGTTGTTAAGCGGGCCGGGAAAATGAGCCCGTGTTGGTGCAGAGGTTTTTGAGCGGGCCTGGAAGTTCAGCCTAAATTGGTGCAGATGTCGTTGGCCGGGCCAGGAAGGTCAACCCGTGTTTGTGCAGGGGTTGTTGGTCGGGCCGGGAAGGTCAGCCCGTGTTGGTGCTTAGGTTATTAGATGGTCCGGGAAGGTCAGCCAATGTTGGAGCAGCGGTTGTTGGGCTGGCTGTTAAGTTCAGCTAGTGTTGGTGCAGAGGTAGTTTGGCGGGCCGAGAAGGTCAGCCCCTGTTGGTGCAGAGGTTGTTGGGGGGGCCGGGAAGGTCAGACCATGTTGGTGCAGAAGTTGTTGGGCGGGCCGGGAAGGTCAGCCACTGTTGGTGCAGAGGTTGCTGGACGGGCCGGGAAGGTCAGACCGTGTTGGTGCAGAAGTTGTTGGGCGGGCCGGGAAGGTCAGCCACTGTTGGTGCAGAGGTTGCTGGGCAGGCTGGGAAGGTCAGTCCGTGTTGGTGCAGAGCTTGTTGGACGGGCCGGGAAGGTCAGCCTGTGTTGGTGCAGAGGTTGTTGGGCGGGCCGGGAAGGTCAGCCCGTGTTGGTGCTGAGGTTCGAAGGGCCGGAAAGGTCAGGTCGTGTTGGTGCAGAGCTTGTTAGACGGGCCGAGAAGGTCAGCCTGTGTTGGTGCAGAGGTTGGTGGGCGAGTGGGGAATGTCAGCACGTGTTGATGCAAAGGTTGTTGGACGTGCCTGAAGGTCAGTCAGTGTAGGTGCTGAGGTTGTTAGAAGGGCCGGGAAGGTCAGCTGGTGTTAGTGCAGAGGTTGTTGAACAGGCCGGGAAGGTCAGCCCGTGTTGGTGCAGAGGTTTTGGGCAGGCCGGGAAGGTCAGTCCGTGTTGGTGCAGAGCTTGTTGGACGGGCCGGGAAGGGCAGCCTGTGTTTGTGCAGAGGTTGTTGGGCGGGCCGGGAAGGTCAGCCCGTGTTGGTGCAGAGGTTGTTGGGCGGGCCGGAAAGGTCAGCTGGTGTTGGTGCAGAAGTTGTTTAGTGGGCCTGGAAGGTCTGCCCGTATTGGTGCAGAGGTTGTTAGGTGGGTCGGGAAGGTCAGCCCATGTTTGTGCAGAGGTTGTTTGGCGGGCCGAGAAGGTCAGTTATCTTGAGGTTATCTTGAGATGATTTCGGGGCTTTAGTGTCCTCGCGACGCGGTCCTCGACCAGGCCTCCACCCCTAGGAAGCAGCCCGTGACAACTAACACCCAGGTACTTATTTACTGCTAGGTAACAGGGTCATAGGGTGAAAGAAACTCTGCCCATTGTTTCTCGCCGGCGCTTGGGATCGAACCCAGGACCTCAGGATCACCTGTCCAGTGTGCTGTCCGCTCGGCCGACCGGCTCCCACATTGGTCAGCCCGTGTTGGTGCATAGGATGTTGGGCGGGCCGCGAAGGTCAGCATGTGCTGGTGCAGAGGCTGTTGGATGGGCCGGGAAGATCAGCTTGTGTTGGTCCAGAGATTGTTGGACGGGCCGGAAAGGTCAGCCCGTGTTGGTGCTGGGGTTGTTGGACGGGTCGGGACGGTCAGCCCGTGTTGGTGTAGAGGTTGTTGGACGGGCCGGGAAGGTCAGCCTATGTTTGTGCAGATGTTGTTAGATGGTCCGACAAGGTCAGCTAATGTTGGAGCAGTGGTTGTTGTGCTGGCTGGGAAGTTCAGCTTGTGTTGGTGCAGAGGTTGTTGGGCAGTCTGGGAAGGTCAGCCCATGTTGGTGCAGATGTAGTTGGGCGAGCAAGGAAGATCAGCTCGTGTTTGTGCAGAGGTTGTTGGGCGGGCCGGGAAGGTCAGCCCGTGTTGGTTCAGAGGTAGTACGGCGGTCCGGAAGATCACCACATCAATAAATCATCAATCATCTCAAGATACATCAGCCCGTGTTTGTGCAGTGGTTGTTGGGCAGGCCGGGAAGGTCAGTCCGTGTTGGAGCAGAGCTTGTTGGACGGGGCGGGAAGGTCAGCCTGTGTTGGTGCAGAGGTTGTTGGGCGGGCCGGGAAGGTCAGCCCGTGTTGGTGCAGAGGTTGTTGGGCAGGCCGGGAACGTCTGTCCGTGTTGGTGCAGAGCTTGTTGGACGGGCTGGAAGGTCAGCCTGTGTTGGTGCAGAGGTCGTTGGGCGGGCCGGGAAAGTCAGCCCGTGTTGGTGCTGAGTTTCGAAGGGCCGGAAAGGTCAGGTCGTGTTGGTGCTGAGGTTTTGGACGGGCCGGGTAGGTCAGCTGGAGTTGGTGAAGAGGTTGTTGGACGGGCCGGGAAGGTCAGCACGTGTTCGTGCTGAGGTTGTTGGACGGGCTGGGAAAGATCAGACCGTGTTGGGGCTGAGGGTATTGTGTGAGCCGGGAAGGTCAGCCCGTGTTGGTGCAGAGGTTGTTGGGAGGGCCGGAAGGTCAACACGTGCAGATGCAGAGGTTGTTGGACGGGCTGGGAAGATCAGCTGGTGTTAGGGCAGAGGTTGTTGGACGGGCCGGGAAGGTCCGCCCGTGTTGGTGCAGACGTTGTGGTACTTGCCATGAAGGGCAGCCCGTGTTGATGCTGAGGTTGTTGGACGGGTCGGGAAGGTCAGCCCGTGTTGGTGCTGGAGTTGTTGGACGGGCCGGGAAGGTCACCACTTGTTGGTGCAGACGTTGTTGGGCGGGCCGGGAAAGTCAGCTCGTGTTGGAGCAGAGGTTGTTGGGTGAGCCGGGAAAATCAGCCCGTGTTGGTGCAGAGGTTGTTGGGTGAGCCGGGAAGGTCAGCCCGTGTTGGTGCAGAGGTTGTTGGGCGGGCCGGGAATGTCAGCACGTGTTGGTGCAAAGGTTGTTGGACGTGCCTGAAGGTCAGTCAGTGTTGTTGCAGAGGTTGTTGGGTGAGCCAGGAAGGTCAGCCCGTGTTGTTGCACAGATTGTTGGGCGGGCCGGAAAGGTCAGCTGGTGTTGGTGCAGAAGTTGTTTAGTGGGCCTGGAAGGTCAGCCGTATTGGTGCAGAGGTTGTTAGGTGGGTCGGGAAGGTCAGCCCATGTTTGTGCAGAGGTTGTTTGGCGGGCCGGGAAGGTCAGTTATCTTGAGGTTATCTTGAGATGATTTCGGGGCTTTAGTGTCCTCGCGACGCGGTCCTCGACCAGGCCTCCACCCCTAGGAAGCAGCCCATGACAACTGACTAACACCCAGGTACCTATTTACTGCTAGGTAACAGGGTCATAGGGTGAAAGAAACTCTGCCCATTGTTTCTCGCCGGCACTTGGGATCGAACCCAGGACCTCAGGATCACAAGTCCAGTGTGCAGTCCGCTCGGCCGACCGGCTCCCACATTGGTCAGCCCGTGTTGGTGCAGAGGTTGTTGAGCGTGCCTTAAATGTGAGCCAGTGTTGGTGCATAGGATGTTGGGCGGGCCGCGAAGATCAGCTGGTGTTGGTGCAGAGGTTGTTGAGGCGAGACGGAAATGTCAGCCTATGTTGGTGGTGAGCAGGGGTCTCCAAACTATGGCCCGCGGGCCACATCCGGCCCGCCACATAATTTCATCCGGCCCGCCAAACAAATCCCTGTGTGGTGGCCTTGAAAAAATAATTATCGTACGAATGGCATCGCAGAATTATTCAAAGCTGGGGCTGCTGACTGGTGGCGCTCAGCCCGAGTCAGTTTTCCTCTCTCTCGATAGTGTGACGCACAGATACTAGTACTGGTAGGTATGTGTTGTGCATTACAACCAATCAGTTGTGTATAACTGTATATTGTGGGGATGGAGGGCGAGTGGGGCTTCGCTGCTTCTGTTTCAGGGAGCACAAACACTGTACAATATTCTTTTCTCTGTACTTTGACAATACCTTTATCTTAGTTATACAAAATAGCAATAATACTATTGTAGCCAAAAATATTGCATGTTTAAAATAGTTAAAATGGTAACCATTAAGTTTATCAACGAAAGCTGTTGCCATAATATTTACCACTTTATAATAATATGCTATGCTTTTTAACACCACATACAAGCTGTTTTTTTCCTGTAGAATTTATTTCATTTATTTTACCCTTATGTTTTCAGATATGGAAAAGATAAAGAAAAGAAAAGTGGACAGTGAGTGCCGTCAGTTCAATGACGAATGGAAGATAAAGTACTTTTTTTGTGATAGCAAATGATAAAGCTTTATGCCTCATATGTAGAGACAGTGTTGCTGTTCTGAAGGAATACAATATTCGTCGGCACTATGAATCTAAACATGGCTCAAGTTATTCTCACATCACAGGAGCAGAACGCACTAAAAAGTTTGAATCATTTCAGCACAGTCTGCATTCTCAACAAGCTGTTTTCAGTAAGAAAAAATCTGAAAATGAAACTTCAACTAGAGCCAGTTACAAAGTTGTCTATGTGTTGGCCAAAAAAGGAAAACCTTTCACTGATGGTAGTATCATAAAAGAGTGTATAGTGGAAGCAGCAGGAGAGGTATGTCCAGAAAAAGTAAACCTCTTCAAAATGATAAGTCTTGGGTCAAATACTGTTGCTCGTAGAATTGAAGATTTAGGAGGCGACATAATTCGGCAAATAAAGGAAAAAACAAAAAGATTTTGTTGGTATTCTCTTGCGTTGGATGAATCAACTGATGTGTGTGATACTTCTCAGCTCTTAGTATTCATTCGTGGTGTTGATAGTGAATTTAATGTGACCCAAGAATTAGCATCAGTTCACAGCATGCACACCACAACAACTGGAGAGGACATTTTCAATGAAGTAAGTAAAACTATGACAGAATATAACCTGGAATGGAAACAAGTGCAGTGTGTGACAATTGATGGAGGAAAGAATATGTCTGGGACAAAGAAGGGTTTGGTTGGGCAAATTACAACAGCTTGTGAGGTTGGAGGATTCTCAAAACCCATTTTTTTGCATTGCCTTATCCATCAACAAGCATTGTGCCTAAAATATGTTGATATATCTTGTGTCATGAAACCTGTTGTTTCTGTGGTTAATTTCATTAGATCTCATGCACTCAACCATCGCCAGTTCCGTGATTTCTTGAAAGAAATTGATGCGGAGTTTGTTGACTTGCCTTATTATACAGCAGTTAGATGGCTTAGTTGTGGAAAGGTTTTGCTGCATTTCTTTGAGCTCAGATTAGAAATTGATTTATTTCTCACAGAGAAAAATAAACCTCAGCCATTATTATCAGAATGTGAATGGATTTGGAAATTGGCATTTTTTGCAGATATGACAGGTCATATGAATAACTTGAATCTGAAATTGCAAGGCAAAACAAATTTGATCAGTGACTACTTTGTTCATGTCAAGGCATTCAGAGCAAAACTTGCGCTACTTGAAGGCCAGGTGAAGGTTAAGAATTTTGCTCATTTTCCATGTTGTGAAAAATTTCATGCAGAAAGTAAAGTTGAATTTCCTTTTTCATTTGCAAATGAAATAATTTCAGATTTGAAAAAACAGTTTCAGAAGCGATTTGCTGACCTTGATGCCAAAGCAAATGAAATCAGGCTCTTTCATAATCCATTTGACTGCAATGCTGAAAATCTTCCAACTCAATTTCAAATGGAAATTATTGATCTCAAGGCAGATGACAGACTGAAAGATAAGTATAGAGAAGGAAATCTGATTGAGTTTTATAAATGCCTGCAGCCAGATCAGTTTCCAAATTTGATAAAGTTTGCTTGTAGTTTTGTGTCCATTTTTGGTTCAACATACTTGTGTGAACAAACATTTTCCAAAATGAAGTATGTGAAATCTAACTATCGAGCAAATTTGTCTGATGATCACTTGAAATCAATTCTTACAATTGGCTCATCTAATCTGGAACCTGATTTTAATGAAATTTTGAAGTCAAAACGACAGTATCATTCGTCACACTAATTTGGTTGCATAAAACTAAAGGCAGGAATCTATTTAGTTTACCCTAATTTTTTCCAAAAAGATATGTTTTAATTTTTCCATATTTATACTTTAATATTTGAGGAAATTAAATTACTGGCACTGATTTTTTTTTCATTTTTTATTCCTTCGGCCCGCATAAATATGGGAAATATATAATGTGGCCCTTACATTGAAAAGTTTGGAGACCCCTGGTGTAGAGGGTGTTGGGTGCAGCTGGAAGTGCAGTTGTTGTGACAGGGAGAGATGTTTCCTTCTCCCATGAGTGTGGAGCGCGACTAAGTAACTGGGCCTCCACTCCTCAAACAGAATTGGTTGCCATAATCCTTGCACTCGAGCGCGTATATGAATCCAAAGTTGACACGCTAATTGTAAGTGACTCCTTGTCATCCTTGACTGCCCTCAGCTCCCCAAGGCATAACTGTGACGTGCTTATCTCTGAAGCTAGACACAGATATAATAAAATAATCAATGATGGAGTCAGAGTCTGTCCTCTGTGGATTCCTTCCCATATTGGTCTCCGAATGCATTATAGAACTGATGAGTTGGCGAAGATTTTTGCACGTAAAGAGGGAATTGATTACCAACTTGGACTGCCTTTGAGCAGCCTGAGGGCAGTAATATTCCGGGAACATCAACTGAATTTCGGAGGCTTGAGGCTAAGTGAAATTCACACCAATTGCTCTATCTATCACCATTCTACTATGCAGGAAGAACCGCACGTCTATGGGTCATCCAATAAGGTTAGCAGATTTCTAAATGTTACCACTGCTAGGCTTAGACTCGGCTACAAGTACCTCTGGGAGTTTGTAACATATGCTGATGTAGATCTGACTATATGTAAACTCTGTCAGCGAAACTACTCGCATACTTTGCGTCATTATATAATGGAATGTGAAAAAATCGCAGAATTCAGAGATAACACCATCAATGGTGTACAAGACATGTGTAAGTACTTCATTCATAATGATGTGCTGCCCGAAATCTTAGCGAAGTATTCAAAATTTGCTTACTGTTGGTAATGCATGCACATGACTGTAAAGCTGCCGCCCAGTTGGGTGGGTGTGGAGCACATGACTGTAAAGCTACCGCCCAGTTGGGTGGGTGTGGAGCACATGACTGTAAAGATACCGCCAAGTTGGGTGGGTGTGCAGCACATGACTGTAAAGCTGCCGCACAGTTGGGTGGGTGTGCAGCACATGACTGTAAAGCTGCCGCCCAATTGGGTGGGTGTGGAGCACATGACTGTAAAGCTGCCGCCCAGTTGGGTGGGTGTGCAGCAAGACTAGTAACTGTGTGACTCACCATAGATGTAAAGTGCCTTGTATAGGGACTGTTGTGAGTATCTTGTTGAATCACTTGTGATACAAAAGATTATTGATGTGTGCATTTGTGTAGGTGATTGAATATGTATGTGTAGTGTATATATATGTATATGTATATATATATGTACATGTATGTATGAGTATGTGGACATGTATATATAACATTAATAATTGTGTAACTAGCGTCAAAAGATTGTTATTGCTTAGCTAAACAAACTAGAGGGTCAGTTCCTGAACCGGTTATGTGCCTCTGTAATCCTTTACACCACCGCCCACGGGATGGGTAATGCATAATAAAGAAAGAAATTAAATTGTAACTTACCTTATCTCCTAAATGTCAACATATGTCAGTTCAGTTCATGCTGTTGATCTCATTCAGTCTTAAGTCTTAGTTTTTAAGGTTTTTCCCAGATCTTGACCAAACCGCTGTGCGTATTGGTGCTGTAGGCATAGTATATACTTGTTCTTTCTTGAAATTCAACATTCTACTTGTAACTCCCAACCACTCCCAACACCACCACCACTCCCAACACCACCACCACTCCCAACACCCCTACCACTTCCAATACCACACCGCGTGGGAAGTAGTGGAACTTATATCTATCCTTGAGCTGTAGTTGAACCCATACCCATCTCGTGAGCTGTAGTTGCCCCCGTACCCCAGCCCGTGACTTATAGTGGTCCCCATACCCATCCTGTGGAAGAGAGTGGACCCAATATACTCATCCCGTTGGTGATAGTGAACCCCATGCACATCCTGTTTGCGGTAGTGGACCCCATACCAATCTTGTGGGCAGTACTGGACATCATACCCATCCTGTGGGTGGGAGTGGACCCCATACCCATCTTGTGGGTGCTAGACGACCCCATACCCATCTAGTTGGTGGTAATGGACCCCATACCCATCCTCTGGATGGTAGTGGACCCCATACCCATCTTGTGGGTGCTAGTGGACCCCATACCCATCTTGTAGGTGCTAGTGGACCCCATACCCATCTTGTGGGTGCTAGAGGCCCCCATACCCATCTAGTTGGTGGTAGTGGACCCCATACCCATCCTCTGGGAGGTAGTGGACCCCATACCCATATTGTGGGTGGTAGGGGTGCAGAGGTTGTTAGGTGCGGGCGGAAGGTCAGCCCGTGTATGGTCAGAGGTTGTAGGGGGGGCTGGGAAGGTCAGCCAATGTTGGTGCAGATGTTGTTGGGCGGGCCAGGAAGGTCAGCTGGTGTTTGTGCAGAGGTCACTGTTTCAGAGGTTGTTGCGGGCCGGGTAAGGTCACCAATGTTGGTGCAGAGTTGTTGGCGGGCCAGGAAGGTCAGCTGGTGTTTGTGCAGAAGG
>WNGS01158470.1:27740-71615 GCA_020271785.1 Procambarus virginalis
AACCTGCTCCACGTGACGTCAACCTGCTCCACGTGACGTCAACCTGCTCCACGTGACGTCAACCTGCTCCACGTGACGTCAACTGCTCCACGTGACGTCAACCTGCTCCACGTGACGTCAACCAGCTCCACGTGACGTCAAACCTGCTCCACGTGACGTCAACCTGCTCCACGTGACGTCAACCTGCTCCACGTGACGTCAACCTGCTCCACGTGACGTCAACCTGCTCCACGTGACGTCACTTAGCTCCACGTGACGTCAACCAGCTCCACGTGACGTCAACCAGCTCCACGTGACGTCAACCTGCTCCACGTGACGTCAACCAGCTCCACGTGACGTCAACCTGCTCCACGTGACGTCAACTGCTCCACGTGACGTCAACCAGCTCCACGTGACGTCAAACTGCTCCACGTGACGTCAACTGCTCCACGTGACGTCACCTCTCCACGTGACGTCAACCTGCTCCACGTGACGTCACTATCTCCACGTGACGTCAACCAGCTCCACGTGACGTCAACCTGCTCCACGTGACGTCAACTGCTCCACGTGACGTCAACCAGCTCCACGTGACGTCAACCTGCTCCACGTGACGTCAACTTGCTCCACGTGACGTCAACCAGCTCCACGTGACGTCAACCAGCTCCACGTGACGTCAACCTGCTCCACGTGACGTCAACCTGCTCCACGTGACGTCAACCTGCTCCACGTGACGTCAACCTCTCCACGTGACGTCAACCAGCTCCACGTGACGTCAACCAGCTCCACGTGACGTCAACCTGCTCCACGTGACGTCAACCTGCTCCACGTGACGTCAACCTGCTCCACGTGACGTCAACCAGCTCCACGTGACGTCAACCTGCTCCACGTGACGTCAACTTGCTCCACGTGACGTCAACCAGCTCCACGTGACGTCAACCAGCTCCACGTGACGTCAACCTGCTCCACGTGACGTCAACCAGCTCCACGTGACGTCAACCTGCTCCACGTGACGTCAACCTGCTCCACGTGACGTCAACCAGCTCCACGTGACGTCAACTGCTCCACGTGACGTCACCTGCTCCACGTGACGTCAACTCTCCACGTGACGTCAACCTGCTCCACGTGACGTCACCAGCTCCACGTGACGTCAACCAGCTCCACGTGACGTCAACCTGCTCCACGTGACGTCAACCAGCTCCACGTGACGTCAACCTGCTCCACGTGACGTCAACCGCTCCACGTGACGTCAACCTGCTCCACGTGACGTCACTCACTTCACGTGACGTCAACCGCTCCACGTGACGTCAACCGCTCCACGTGACGTCAACCTGCTCCACGTGACGTCAACCTGCTCCACGTGACGTCAACCAGCTCCACGTGACGTCAACCTGCTCCACGTGACGTCAACTGCTCCACGTGACGTCAACCTGCTCCACGTGACGTCAACCTGCTCCACGTGACGTCAACCTGCTCCACGTGACGTCAACCTGCTCCACGTGACGTCACCTGCTCCACGTGACGTCAACCTGCTCCACGTGACGTCAACCAGCTCCACGTGACGTCAACCAGCTCCACGTGACGTCAACCTGCTCCACGTGACGTCAACCAGCTCCACGTGACGTCAACCTGCTCCACGTGACGTCAACCTGCTCCACGTGACGTCAACCTGCTCCACGTGACGTCAACCTGCTCCACGTGACGTCAACCTGCTCCACGTGACGTCAACCTGCTCCACGTGACGTCAACCTGCTCCACGTGACGTCAACCAGCTCCACGTGACGTCAACCTGCTCCACGTGACGTCAACCTGCTCCACGTGACGTCAACCTGCTCCACGTGACGTCAACCTGCTCCACGTGACGTCACTCTCTCCACGTGACGTCAACCTGCTCCACGTGACGTCACCTGCTCCACGTGACGTCAACCAGCTCCACGTGACGTCAACCAGCTCCACGTGACGTCAACCTGCTCCACGTGACGTCAACCAGCTCCACGTGACGTCAACTGCTCCACGTGACGTCAACTGCTCCACGTGACGTCAACCAGCTCCACGTGACGTCAAACTGCTCCACGTGACGTCAACCTGCTCCACGTGACGTCACCTGCTCCACGTGACGTCAACCTGCTCCACGTGACGAACTGCTCCACGTGACGTCAACCAGCTCCACGTGACGTCAACCAGCTCCACGTGACGTCAACCTGCTCCACGTGACGTCAACCAGCTCCACGTGACGTCAACCGCTCCACGTGACGTCAACCTGCTCCACGTGACGTCAACCAGCTCCACGTGACGTCAACCAGCTCCACGTGACGTCAACCTGCTCCACGTGACGTCAACCTGCTCCACGTGACGTCAACCAGCTCCACGTGACGTCAACCTGCTCCACGTGACGTCAACCAGCTCCACGTGACGTCAACCAGCTCCACGTGACGTCAACCTGCTCCACGTGACGTCAACCTGCTCCACGTGACGTCAACCTGCTCCACGTGACGTCAACCTGCTCCACGTGACGTCAACCTGCTCCACGTGACGTCAACCAGCTCCACGTGACGTCAACTGCTCCACGTGACGTCAACTGCTCCACGTGACGTCAACCTGCTCCACGTGACGTCAACCTGCTCCACGTGACGTCAACCTGCTCCACGTGACGTCAACCTGCCACGTGACGTCACTCAGCTCCACGTGACGTCAACCAGCTCCACGTGACGTCACTAGCTCCACGTGACGTCAACCTGCTCCACGTGACGTCAACCAGCTCCACGTGACGTCAACCTGCTCCACGTGACGTCAACAGCTCCACGTGACGTCAACCTGCTCCACGTGACGTCAACCTGCTCCACGTGACGTCAACCTGCTCCACGTGACGTCAACCTGCTCCACGTGACGTCAACCTGCTCCACGTGACGTCAACCTGCTCCACGTGACGTCAACCAGCTCCACGTGACGTCAACTGCTCCACGTGACGTCAACCTGCTCCACGTGACGTCAACCTGCTCCACGTGACGTCAACCTGCTCCACGTGACGTCAACCTGCTCCACGTGACGTCAACCAGCTCCACGTGACGTCAACCTGCTCCACGTGACGTCAACCTGCTCCACGTGACGTCAACCTGCTCCACGTGACGTCAACTAGCTCCACGTGACGTCAACCTGCTCCACGTGACGTCAACCAGCTCCACGTGACGTCAACCAGCTCCACGTGACGTCAACCTGCTCCACGTGACGTCAACCTGCTCCACGTGACGTCAACCAGCTCCACGTGACGTCAACCTTGCTCCACGTGACGTCAACCAGCTCCACGTGACGTCAACCAGCTCCACGTGACGTCAACCTGCTCCACGTGACGTCAACCTGCTCCACGTGACGTCAACCTGCTCCACGTGACGTCAACCTGCTCCACGTGACGTCAACCTGCTCCACGTGACGTCAACTAGCTCCACGTGACGTCAACCTGCTCCACGTGACGTCAACCTGCTCCACGTGACGTCAACCTGCTCCACGTGACGTCAACCTGCTCCACGTGACGTCAACCTGCTCCACGTGACGTCAACCTGCTCCACGTGACGTCACTCAGCTCCACGTGACGTCAACCAGCTCCACGTGACGTCACTCAGCTCCACCACACCCCCTCCACGTGACGTCAACCTGCTCCACGTGACGTCACTCAGCTCCACGTGACGTCAACCTGCTCCACGTGACGTCAACCAGCTCCACGTGACGTAACCTGCTCCACGTGACGTCAACCACCTCCACGTGACGTCAACCTGCTCCACGTGACGTCAACCTGCTCCACGTGACGTCAACCTGCTCCACGTGACGTCAACCTGCTCCACGTGACGTCAACCTGCCCACGTGACGTCAACCTGCTCCACGTGACGTCAACCAGCTCCACGTGAAGCCAACTGCTCCACGTGACGTCAACCTGCTCCACGTGATGTCAACCAGCTCCACGTGACGTCAACCAGCTCCACGTGACGTCAATCTGCTCCACGTGACGCCAACCTGCTCCACGTGACGTCAAACTGCTCCACGTGAAGTCAACCTGCTCCACGTGACGCGAACCTGCTCCACGTGACGTCAACCTGCTCCACGTGACGTCCACCTGCTCCACGTGACGTCAACCAGCTCCACGTGACGTCAACCTGCTCCACATGACGTCAACCTGCTCCACGTGACGTCAACCTACTCCACGTGACGTCACTCAGCTCCACGTGACGTCAACCAGCTCCACGTGACGTCAACTTGCTCCACGTGACGTCAACCTGCTCCACACACCCACCTCTTGCTGGTGCCTCCACACCCAACTGTGTTGGTGCCCCCCACACCACCTGTTGCTGGTGCCCTTACACCCAGCTGTTGCTGGTGCCCCCTCACCAAGCTGTTGCTGGTGCCCCCCCACACCCACCTGTTGCTGGTGCCCCACACCCACCTGTTGCTGGCGCCCTCACACCCACCTGTTGCTGGTGCCCCCACACCCACCTGTTGCTGGTGTCCCCCACACCCATTTGTTGCTGGTGCCTCGACACCCACCTGTTGCTGGTGCCCCCACACCCAGTTGTTGCTGGTTCCCACACCCAGCTGTTGCTGGTGCCGCCAACACCCAGCTGTTGCAGGTGCCCACCACACCAACTTTTGCTGTCCACCCCACAACCACCTGTTGCTGGTGCCCCCACACCCACCTGTGCTGGCGCCCCCACACCCACCTGTGCTGGTGCCCCCCACACCCAGCTGTTGCTGGTGCCCCCACAACCACCTGTTGTTGGTGCATCCACAACCACCTGTTGCTAGTGCCCTCACACCCACCTGTTGCTGGAGCCCCCCACCCACCTGTTGCTGGTGCCCACACAGCCAGCTGTTGCTTGTGCCCCCAACACCCACCTGTTGCGGTGCATCCACAACCACCTGTTGCTAGTGCCCTCACACCCACCTGTTGCTGGTGCCCCCACCCACCTGTTGCTGGTCCCCCCCCAACCACCTGTTGCTGGTGCCCCCCACACCCACCTGTTGCTGGTGCCCCCCACACCACTTGTGCTGGTGCCTTGACACATACCTGTTGCTGGTGCCCCCACACCCACCTGTTGCTGGTGCCCCCCACACCCACGTGTTGCTGGTGCCCCCACACTCAGTTGTTGCTGGTTCCCCCACCCCCACCTGTTGTTGGTGCCCACCACAAACCTGATGCTGGTGCCCACCACACCCACCTGTTGCTGGTTCGCCCACTACCACCTGTGCTGGTGCCCCCATACCCACGTGTTGTTGGTTCCCAACACCACCTCTTTCTGTAGCCCCCACACCCACCTGTTGCTGGTGCCCCCGCCCACCTGTTGCTGGTGCCCCACACCCAGCTGTTGCTGATTCCCCCACACCCAGCTGTGCTCGTGCTCCACACCCACCTGTTGCTGGTGCCCCCACACAACCTGTTGCTGGTGCCCCCATACCCACCTGTTGCTGGTACCCCCACAACCACTGTTGTGGTCCCCACATCCAGCTCTTGCTGGTTCCCCCACACCCAGCGTTGCTGTGCCCACTACACCCACCTTTTGATGGTGCCCCACAACCACCTGTTGCTGGCCACCACTCCACCTGTTGCTGGTGCCTCACACCCACCTGTTCTGGTGCCCCAACAACCACCTGTTGATGGTGCCCCTACACCCACCTGTTGCTGGTGCCCCATATCACTTGTTGCTGGCGCCCCCACACCCACCTGTGCTGGTACCCCCATCACCCACCTGTTGCTGCTGCCCTCCACACCCACCTGTTGCNAGATATAGCTGAAGAACAAAACCAGATGTCTTGTTATTAACCCTTCGATTATAAATCTTAGTGTCCTATTTGCCTTTATTACGAACATTCATGCATTATCTTTTGGTTTAAAATTCTTACTAATCATAACTCAAAGATCCCTTTCGAAATATCCGACTTCGCAATCACAACCACCATCTATCTCGTATTGTAACTCTATCATATCATTACCTAACCTCAAAACTACATTTATCAGCATTGAACTGCATCTGTCAACCTTTTGCCCATTTCAAAACTCTATTTAGGTCAACTTGAAGAGATAGTGAGTCTTCTGTGTTATTTCCCTACCGATTTTTGTATCATCGGCAAATTGCAAATGTTGTTACTCAAACCTGAATCTAAATCATTTATAATACAGTATTATAAACAACAGAGGTCCCAGGACAGAGCCTTGAGGTACTCAACCTACAACATTTTCCAACTCTGACTTAACCCCATTTATACTAACTCTGTTGAGCGTTGACCATATTATACATCAACTCTGTTGATGTGAGCACTTAATTGCGGTCAGTGGTGGCGCTTCTTAAAAAGCAATATATCTCTCGATCGTGATTTAGTTTAGTGTGAGGTGTAAAGAAAAAAGAGCATATCAATGTTATATCACAGAAAACGAATTTATCACAAACTCATGTATTTGTCTTATCATATGGAAATGCATTCATATTTTTGTTGGAATCTGTGGAATCTGTATGTAGAATGGAAATTAATTATAGCTGAAGCTGCAGAGAGGAGTTTAAGAATCTGTGGTGAGAGTGATGGAGACAGCCTTCACAATTATACTTCAGAGAATGTAACATCTAAGAGTCACTAGAAATGTGTAGAATAATGAACCCTACAATTGAATTGAAATTGAAATAAGTTTATTGATGTAAAATACACACAAAGGGTGAGGTAGCTCAAGCTATTCTCACCCCGTTCAGTACATATACACACATCACAACCATGAACATATTACCAAACATTCTGAGAGATAACATATACATTTCCTCCTTCACAAGTAGTATGTAGAACCCTACAATGTTTGAGTTGGGGAAAACACCATTTGTCATATAGATACTTGCTGTTCTTAAAGATTCACCATTTTGCACCAGCAAGAAAACATATAAGATTTTAAGGGTTGACGAATGTAATCTTCTTGTTTGATAACTGTGCACTGAGACATAGTTAATAAGAACACGCCAATATAAGACAACAAAACGTTTTCTGATTCTTTCACACCACTTTCCAGCAACTTTTATAATTTATATAAATTATTTTAGGGAATAATACATAAATTATATATTTAAAACATGATATTAGTGTTTAGTGAAATGCATAACGAGTCAAATTGTGTTAAAAAGAGCGATTTTTTAAAATTTGGAAAACTACTTTTTCTGATCATATATTATAACTAAATGGATTGTGAAGGTTTCACTCAGCCAATAAATATCATTCACAATTTATTAATGAATTTTACAAAAAACACCATAAATTTTATATTTAAACATGTAAAAACTACTTGTAATACATTAGGAACAAAATAGTGGTAGAAAAACAATTAATTATAAAACCTTTGTGTTTGGATTTTTTGATTAAAAGTTTCTCAAAGGCTCTCCTGCGCCATTCTCAATGCAAATCATTCCAACGCCTATGGGAAGAGATAGACGAACGTTTTCTAGATGATTGTGTTTGCTCGGGAGAGGAAGAGACTGAAAGACAGAAAGGCAGATACACGCATTCATAGATAGATGGATTGAGAGATTGATGGATATATTTATGGACAGAGAGACAAATTGAGATATAGGTAAACAGATGAGTATGATGGATAGATAGATGGATGAATAGATACGTGGATGAATATATAGCTGGCTACATAAATAGATATATGAATAGAAAGACGAGTAGATAGCTTGATAAATAGATAGATAAATAGATAGATGGAAAGGTGAATAAAAAGACGGATCGATAGATAGATAGAATCATGTATAGATGGATGGATAGATATATGATTGGAATATGAAAAGATGGATGGATAGACTGATGGATAGATGGATGGATAGATAGACGAATAGATACATGGAGGGATAGAGGATAGATATATGGAGAGAATAAATAGTTGGTGGATGGATTATGCATGGATGGATATTTAATCCATTTACAACCATATATGTATTGATGGATACATAGATGGTCAGGCAGATATATAGATAGATGTTCTGATAAATGAAGGGATAATTGGATTGATATAAATAGATGGTTGAATTAATGGATACATAGATGGATGGGTAGATGGATAGATGTATGGACAGATGGATGGACAGATTGATACTATAGAGAGATGAATAGTTAGAGTTATGGATTAATGGATAGATAATGTAATCGAATGTTTTCTAGACAGATAGACAGTTAAATGTTCAATTAAAGGCACAGATAGATGTATGCACAGTAGGATAGAAGGCTTTAAAAATGGATAGATTGATGGGTAGATAGTTGGATAAATATATGGATATATAGATGGTCTGTGGGAAATATACCCCACTTATTATATGTATAACTACCTAATAAATATTTAATATAATACAGCTAAGAGGTTTCGCCCTCTGTTAAGCTTATAAGACTAATCACAACTTATAACTACTTTTATTGAGTAATTATGAGGATAATTCTTTTCTTATTAAACAATGTATTATAATTATGTAAATACTGGGCTGGTGTGACATGTGTGAGGTCACTCATCTCCACGTGACGTCACTCAGCTCCACGTGACGTCAACCTGCTCCACGTGACGTCACTCAGCTCCACGTGACGTCAACCTGCTCTACGTGACGTCAACCAGCTCCACTTGACGTCACTCAGCTCCACGTGACGTCAACCAGCTCTACGTGACGTCAACCAGCTCCACGTGACGTCAACCAGCTCCACATGACGTGAACCAACTCCACGTGACGTCAACCAGCTCCACGTGACGTCAACCAGCGACACGTGACGTCAACCTGCTCCACGTGAAGTCACTCAGCTCCACGTGACGTCAACCTGCTCCACGTGACGTCACTCTGTTCCACGTGACATCAACCAGCTCCACGTGACGCCAACCTGCTCCACATGACGTCAACCAGCTCCACGTGACGTCAACCTGCTCCACGTGAAATCACTCACTTCCACGTGACGTCAACCTGCTCCACGTGACGTCACTCAGCTCCACGTGACGTCAACCAGCTCCACGTTACGTCAACCAGCTCCACGTGACGTCAACCTGCTCCACGTGAAGTCAACCAGCTCCACGTGACGTCAACCTGCTGCACGTGACGTAAACCTGCTCCATGTGACGTCACTCAGCTCCACGTGACGTCAACCTGCTCCACGTGACGTCAACCTGCTCCATGTGACGTCACTCAGCTCCACGGGATGTCAACCTGCTCCACGTGACGTCAACCTGCACCACGTGACGTCAACCTGCTCCACGTGACGTCAACCTGCTCCACCTGACGTCAACCTGCTCCACGTGACGTCAACCAGCTCCACGTGACGTCAACCAGCTCCACGTGACGTCAACGTGCTCCACGTGACGTCAACCTGCTCCACGTGACGTCAACCAGCTCCACGTGACGTTAACCTGCTCCACGTGATGTCAACCAGCTCCACGTGACGTCAACCAGCTCCACGTGACGTCAACCTGCTCCAAGTGACGCCAACCTGCTCCACGTGACGTCAACCAGCTCCTCGTGACGTCAACCAGGTCCACGTGACGTCAACCTGCTCCACGTGACGTCAACCTGCTCCACGTGACGTCACTCACTTGCACGTGACGTCAACCTGCTCCAGGTGACGTCACTCAGCTCCACGTGACGTCTACCAGCTCCACGTTACGTCAACCAGCTCCACGTGACGTCAACCTGCTCCACGTGAAGTCAACCAGCTCCACGTGACGTCAACCTGCTGCACGTGACGTAAACCTGCTCCATGTGACGTCACTCAGCTCCTCGTGACGTCAACCTGCTCCACGTGACGTCAACCTGCTCCATGTGACGTCACTCAGCTCCACGTGATGTCAACCTGCTCCACGTGACGTCAACCTGCTCCACGTGACGTCAATCTGCTCCACGTGACGTCAACCTGCTCCACCTGACGTCAAACTGCTCCACGTGACGTCAACCTGCTCCACGTGACGTCAACCAGCTCCACGTGACGTCAACCTGCTCCACGTGACGTCAATCTGCTCCACGTGACGTCAACCAGCTCCACGTGACGTCAACCAGCTCCACGTGACGTCAACGTGCTCCACGTGACGTTAACCTGCTCCACGTGACGTCAACCAGCTCAACGTGACGTCAACCTCCTCCACGTGATGTCATCCAGCTCCACGTGACGTCAACCAGCTCCACGTGACGTCAACCTGCTCCACGTGACGTCAACCTGCTCCACGTGACGTCAACCAGCTCCACGTGACGTTAACCTGCTCCACGTGATGTCAACCAGCTCCACGTGACGTCAACCAGCTCCACGTGACGTCAACCTGCTCCAAGTGACGCCAACCTGCTCCACGTGACGTCAACCAGCTCCTCGTGACGTCAACCAGGTCCACGTGACGTCAACCTGCTCCACGTGACGTCAACCTGCTCCACGTGACGTCACTCACTTGCACGTGACGTCAACCTGCTCCACGTGACGTCACTCAGCTCCACGTGACGTCTACCAGCTCCACGTTACGTCAACCAGCTCCACGTGACGTCAACCTGCTCCACGTGAAGTCAACCAGCTCCACGTGACGTCAACCTGCTGCACGTGACGTAAACCTGCTCCATGTGACGTCACTCAGCTCCTCGTGACGTCAACCTGCTCCACGTGACGTCAACCTGCTCCATGTGACGTCACTCAGCTCCACGTGATGTCAACCTGCTCCACGTGACGTCAACCTGCTCCACGTGACGTCAATCTGCTCCACGTGACGTCAACCTGCTCCACTGACGTCAAACTGCTCCACGTGACGTCAACCTGCTCCACGTGACGTCAACCAGCTCCACGTGACGTCAACCTGCTCCACGTGACGTCAATCTGCTCCACGTGACGTCAACCAGCTCCACGTGACGTCAACCAGCTCCACGTGACGTCAACGTGCTCCACGTGACGTTAACCTGCTCCACGTGACGTCAACCAGCTCAACGTGACGTCAACCTCCTCCACGTGATGTCATCCAGCTCCACGTGACGTCAACCAGCTCCACGTGACGTCAACCTGCTACACGTGACGCCAACCTGCTCCACGTGACGTCAACCAGCTCCTCGTGACGTCAACCAGGTCCACGTGACGTCAACCTGCTCCACGTGACGTCAACCTGCTCCACGTGACGTCAACCAGCTCCACGTGACGTCAACCTAATCCACATGACGTCAACCTGCTCCACGTGACGTCAACCTGCTCCACGTGACGTCACTCAGCTCCACGTGACGTCAACCAGCTCCACGTGACGTCACTCAGCTCCACGTGACGTCAACCAGTTCCACGTGACGTCAACCAGCTCCACGTGACGTCAACCTGCTCCACGTGACGTCAACCAGCTCCACGTGACGTCACTCATCTCCACGTGACGTCAACCTGCTCCACGTGACGTCAACCAGCTCCACGTGACGTCAACCTGCTCCACATGACGTCAACCAGCTCCACGTGACGTCAACCTGCTCCACGTGACGTCTACCAGCTCCACGTGACGTCAACCTGCTCCACGTTACGTCAACATTCTCCACGTGACGTTAACCAGCTTCACGTGACGTCAACCAGCTCCACGTGACGTCAACCTGCTCCACGTGACGTCAACCTGCTCCACGTGACGTTACTCAGCTCCACGTGACGTCAACCTGCTCCACGTGACGTCACTCAGCTCCACGTGACGTTACTCAGCTCCACGTGACGTCAACCTGCTCCACGTGACGTCACTCAGCTCCACGTGACGTCAACCAGCTCCACGTGACGTCAACCAGCTCCACGTGACGTCAACCAGCTCCACGTGACGTCAACCTGCTCCACGTGACGTCAACTAGCTCCACGTGACGTCAACCGCTCCACGTGACGTCAACCAGCTCCACGTGACGTCACTGCTCCACGTGACGTCAACCAGCTCCACGTGACGTCAACCTGCTCCACGTGAGGTTAACCGGCTCCATGTGACGTCAACCTGCTCCACGTGACGTCAACTAGCTCCACGTGACGTCAACTGCTCCACGTGACGTCAACCTGCTCCACGTGACGTCACCAGCTCCACGTGACGTCAACTGCTCCACGTGACGTCAACCTGCTCCACGTGACGTCAACTGCTCCACGTGACGTCAACCTGCTCCACGTGACGTCAAACTGCTCCACGTGACGTCAACCAGCTCCACGTGACGTCAACCTGCTCCACGTGACGTCAACCTGCTCCACGTGACGTCAACATGCTCCACGTGACGTCAACCTGCTCCACGAGACGTCAACCAGCTACACGTGACGTCAACCTGCTCCACGTGACGTCAACCAGCTCCACGTGACGTCAACCAGCTCACGTGACGTCAACCTGCTCCACGTGACGTCAACCTGCTCCACGTGACGTCAACCAGCTCCACGTGACGTCAACCTGCTCCACGTGACGTCAACCTGCTCCACGTGACGTCAACCTGCTCCACGTGACGTCAACAGCTCCACGTGACGTCAACCTGCTCACGTGACGTCAACCTGCTCCACGTGACGTCANATGAGGAAATATGTTTATTATGCATGAGTCTATGCTTGCAAGTGGATTATGATGATGAAAATGTAATACAGGTAGAGAAGTTTATATGATCCTTACGTTTATGAGAAGTTTCATTCCGACGAGGGCCTCCTCGAGGGCAGGTGAGCAGTAAGGACACTTCACGGTTTTGTAAACTGAAATTGAAAAAAAAAATTTAACTGTGTGGAACGTAATAGCCCCAAATGAGTAATTATTCTCACACAATAAGAGATAATAGTTTACACACGCGATATTTCACCTGTGGATGCAATAAAATGAACTGTGTAATAAGAATAACACTCACGGTTATCACAGAAAATCTGTTGACAGCGCTTGCATTTGATGTCGTAATGACCTAGGGGTGGTTTTATCGCACATTGTGCACTGAAGACGACATACTTGGTTTGGTGATGGAATATATAACACACCACATTTCATGCAAGCTGTTAAGTTCGTCTTTCCATGATGCAGAGCTCTATGGTGCGTGTGTAGCGGATGAAGGCTCACAGTGAACTAACGGCGCGTTTGTGTGTGAGGGGAGGTAGACGAGCCGGTCAAATGAGAACTGATTGATGGTTGACAGGTGATGCCCAGCTGGCGGAAGTATGAACGGTGACCTCCTTAACGGAACCACAGTGGTAAGAGAGGGCTGCTGGAGTGAGCATCTCTCAGTCCGCTCTAAGACATCGAAAAGTGCTTAAGGTTAATGGTTCACTTCCTGCGGCCACTCCCGTCTCCTCCTACCCTCGGTCTGTCTGTCTGTCTGTCTGTCTGTCTGTCTGTCTGTCTGTCTGTCTGTCTGTCTGTCTGTCTGTCTGTCTGTCTGTCTGCCTGCCTCTTTCTTTCTCTCCTACCCTCCTGGCACTTCATGGATAATGGATGTCCCCTCACTCTCCCTCCCAATCTACCTGTCTACAGATTGGATGATTGGCTAGGATGACCAGAAGCTTCGATGGACTAAATGAAAGCCTTTCCCCATCAGTCTGCTAGCTAAACAACCAAGAAGTCTTATTATTATCGCTGTAAATCGCTTAAGTGTATAATAAAAGAATATGTGGACCTGGTCCATACCACTCTAGAAAGTAAGGAGGGGAGGGAGAGGAGGAGAGGGGTGCCCCACTCTAGAAGGTAAGGGAGGGGAGGGGGAGGGGAGAGGAAGATATGATCACACCGCTACTTGGAAATACTCTTCAGTTAGCCACTGAAAGGTGGACAGTAGGCACTTCCTGCCCGTGTATGGCCCAACTAATGGACGTCCTGGATCACCAACAGCTGCGTTGAGCGGGAAAAAGACAAAATAATGGCTCCACCTGTCCCTCACTTTCCCCTCCTTCTCTCGTCTTAACTCCCTGCCCCCTCTCAGGTATTGGGGGGTCCCCCCTCCCTCCACATGTCCGCATACCAAGCACATAGCTTCCATCCCCTACCCAACGGAAGCTGACAAACCACAAATGGCTCTCACGCCATATGGGAAGGTCCCCTCACTCTCCCTCAGACTCCCTATCCTCTCCCTCCCTCACCCCTGTCCCTCCCCTACCCCAACAACATATGTTGGGTCATCTAGAGCACTCATACTCTAGACGCATAGCAATACATAGTCTTTAATCATAGACTATTATCTACACACAGGATTAAGTCTACGGAAAACAAACATGCATATTCATTTACTCTCAACAACATATCCACATACCTCTTACTTTAGCACATACCACATAGCTCTACATACTCCCCAAACAACATGACCACAATCTTCCCTGACCACATACCCAAACACCAGATGCTTACACGCGTCCGACACGCCACAACTTCCGGGAAAATCCCCGCGCGGTGCTCTAGTCACCGGGGGTTCACCTGGCAGATGGTGCGCGGTGCTCTAGTCACCGGGGGTCCACCTGGCCAGATGGCGCGCGGTGCTCTAGTCACAGGGGGGTCCATCTGGCAGATGGCGCGCGGTGCTCTAGTCACACTTTTCCCTACTGGAGTCGTGACGAGGGTTCGAACCTATGTGCTGAGTGTTCCCAGGCACACACTCTTTGTGTTTTGAAGGAGGAGCGTCAGGGATAGAACATTCCTAAATGATAGAGCCAGACTGCATGGGGGCGGGGGGATTGTGAGAAAACATTGCCATTGGAAGTCTCTAGATGTAGGAGCATCAAAATGATCTTACATCTGGCAAGGACGCAATCGCCCGCCATTTGCAATTTGAGGAACAATCCTGTGTATAAACCTACCAAACAATTAACATTCCTTCTTTAGCAATACCTAGCTGAAAAGTTTATAATTTAAATAACACTAATCCAACACATTCAGGGCCTACCACACCAAAATACATACATAAGTGAAGAGTCCCTACATCATCTGTATGTCAACAAATGCCATACGGTCCTGGTCCATCTGCCACAGTCCAATACTGGACCCAGGGTCGTAACATCCTCTCACTGTTGAGACCCAACACACAGACAATTATACTTTTCATCAGAGACAGACAGATACAGAGAGGCAGAGACAAAGACAACTAGACACAGAGACAGATAGTAGATAAATGGATGAATTGATGGGTGGAAACATGGATAGACAGATAAGTAGATTGATGGTTAGATGGATGTTCAGGTAAAAGAATAGATAGATGAACAGACAAACAGAAAGATAGTTTGATGAATTAATGGATATAATGATGATTAGGTGCTTGAGATAGATAGATGAAAAGAATGCAAGATGGAGAGATGACAGATAGATGCATGGAAAGCTAAATGGATAGTTAGCTAGATGGATAGAAAGCTAGATGGATAGATTTATGGATAGATGGCTGCACAGATGGATGGATAAATAACTGCAAAGATGGATGGATAGAAAACTGGATGGATAGATGAATATAGATAAATGGACAGAGAAAGGGCAGATGAAAGGACAGAAGAGTGAATAGATAGAGGATGTTTAGATGCATGGATGTGTAGATGGATGGATAGATATTTTTCATTTTTTTCTTTTTATTTTACTTATTTATTTACATATACAAGAGCTCTTACATTCTTGTACATTCTTGCACACGTCAATAGATGGATAGATGGATGGATAAAGGGAAAGACGGATAGACAGAAGTATTGACAAATAGACAGAAGAGTTGATGTATGGACAAATGAGTAGACGTTCAGGTGGACAGAGAGAAAGATAGATAGATGGATATATGGATTGCTAGATGGGTAGATTGAAAGATAGATGAATAGATAGATTCTTAAATAGATGAATGAATAGATAGTTTGTTAAATAGATGGACAGACTGATGAATGCATTGATTGCTGGGGGAATAAATGGATGGATAGAGGGATGGATAGAAGACTAGACGTATGAAAGATGGATGGATAGAAGTATAGATTATTGGATATATAGGTCAATGACTAGATAAATAGAGAGATACGTGGATGGATAGATAAATAGAGAGATATATGGAAGGATAGATATAGGGACAGATTGGAGACAGACAGACAGTCCCAGGCAACGCAGGGTACTCCTCCTGTACAGTATACATTACAAATGCTGTCAAAATTCCCTACCATAGGAACCAATAAATGTTTAATATTTATGGTAACATTTTCACAAAAAATATAAACTTAAAATAAGAATCTTATTGTAACACAACACATTACATGTATTATGGTTCATACTCCAAAGTGTAGGTGAGAATATCAGTGTGTCTGTCGGACTGTTTTTCTGTTCGACGTTGGAGTCCACACGGTTGGGGCTAAACTCATTCAAATTCCCAAAGGGAATGGTCTTGTAACACTGGTGGGGGTTCGAACTTAATTTAATCTTCTTTTACCTTCACCCCGTCCGTAATCTTTATTCACTTACTCAAACCAAGGGAAACCCCAGAGCTATACTTGAGCCGACCCCACGCCACGTGGTCTTATAACCGTTTGACCAGCTTAAGACTCTACAACCCTTATGACGTGAAAACAGACTTCTAGCAAAACTCTAGAATCGCCTTGCGCTGCCACCACCAGACCATTACCACTGAGCAATGACCGAGGTCTGGATCGATCATGCTAAAACAATAAACCTTGGGGCTTGATCCCCACTAGTAATATATGGGAGGGTTGAATTTTACGTTAAGTGCGGAATTATTAGAAATCAAAGGGACAATGAATTCTTAGTTGGTGTTAGAATCTGCGGCCCAACTCAACTCGGCCTCTTGGGCCCCACGTGGTCCGGGACATGTAAATAATATACATAAAATGGAAATTAATAAAAAGACAATTTACTAGCTAAATGGTTTATTCAAAACTAAACAAAATCTAAAATCAAAGCACTCCCTAACCTGAACACTACCTACATTGAAAAAAAGGCAATGAGATGCACTAATTCCCTATACCAAACTCTTAGCAACTCTACCTTTTAGGCGACTGCTCGGTGGTAGGCTGGTCTAGGGGAGAGGTGGATCAAGGTCACCGTCCCGAGTCGTTGCTGGTACCACACTGTCTACCCGAGTGGCTCTCCTACACAGCAGCAAGCTGGGGTATCCCTATGCCTGGCTTTACTACGTTACTCGTAGGGGTTTAAGTTTAACAACTAATCTTTGTTGTACTGAACGACCCAGATTGGATGAATTTTTTTAATTGAAGTTAATTACACAAGCATCTTAGGGAAGAGCTATTGCCGATTACAAAATGCCTGTTTGACCTTTGAGGAAATACCAAAAATATGGAGCTTTGGTGACCCTTGTGACCTCAGGTCGCCCAAATGATTGCGTGGCTGAGACTAGTCCCGCTAGTGACGTCACTGATGGTGACTTAACTCATTATCCTGACAATTAGGATCCTCTCGATCCTATAAACAGTAATACTATAAAGTTTGAAAGAATACTAATATCTCTAAATTACTGAATAATGTGGAATAATTCATTATACGAAACTGTGAACAAAGGCGCCAGTTATTTCAACCGCCAATCTCCCCAGGGGATGCTCCCAGGTCCCTACACGTGGTTCCACTTCCCACTCTCCCATGCGTAGATAGAACATTCTGGATCATTCCTACAACAACTAGTTTGTTACAGTCTGGTGTACAGGATGGACAAGGGATAGTTGGGGTCGTTAGAATTCAAGAGGTAACAGCATGCCAGAGTCTCATTCAGACCCCAACACAGGTTTTTGGCGAGGCTCGCCATCTGCACAGATAATTTCAAAACAAACGTTCAGAGCAATGTTTTCTTTTATAGTAATATGTACCATTATACACTGATCTCGGAAAAATTCAGAAATAACCTGCTGTCAATAGTTTAGCCGTACTCACATAAAACAGACAATTCTTCCACAGCTTTAATTAAAGGTTTCTCAAGCCACAGCTATTTATCAGAGTAAGGGGTAACTTATTTGTTTAGTATGTCAAACACACACTGCTCTTCTCGCTGGCGATCACCCACACATTAGACAATTATATTTGTTATGAGAGAGAGACACAGACAGACAGACAGTGACCGAGAAATACAAAGACAGAGACATGCAATCAGTAACAGGCAGAGACAGAGACAGAAGGAAAAAATAGAGGCTGATAGACAGAGAAAGAGAGAGGAAGAGACTGAAAGACAGAAAGGGAGATAGAGCGCAGATAGACGCATTCATAGATAGATGGATTGAGAGATTGATGGATATATTTATGGACAGAGAGACAGATTGAGATATAGGTAAACAGATGAGTATGATGGATGATGGATAGATAGATGGATGAATAGATACGTGGATGGATATATAGCTGGCTACATAAATAGATATATAAATAGAAAGACGAGTAGATAGCTCGATAAATAGATAGATAAATAGATAGATGGATAGGTGAATAAAAAGACGGACTGATAGATAGATAGAATCATGTATAGATGGATGGATAGATATATGATTGAAAGATCAATAGATGGATGGATAGACTGATGGATAGATGGATGGATAGATAGACGGATAGATACAAGGAGGGATAGAGGATAGATATATGGATAGAATAAATAGTTGGTGGATGGATTATGCATGGATGGATATTTAATCCATTTACATCCATATATGTATTGATGGATACATAGATGGTCAGGCAGATATATAGACAGATGTTCTGATAAATGAATGGATAATTGGATTGATATAAATAGATGGTTGAATTAATGGATACATAGATGGATGGGTAGATGGATAGATGTATGGACAGATGGATGGACAGATTGATACTAGAGAGAGATGAATATTAGAGTTATGGATTAATGATAGATAATTTATCGAATGTTTTCTAGATAGATGGACAGTTAAATGTTCAGTTAAAGGCACAGATAGATGTATGCACAGTAGGATAGAAGGCTTTAAAAATGGAGATTGATGGGTAGATAGTTGGATAAATATATGGATATATAGATGGTCTGTGGGAAATATACCCCACTTATTATATGTATAACTACCTAATAAATATTTTAATATAATACAGCTAAGAGGTTTCGTCCTCTGTTAAGCTTATAAGACTAATCACAAATTATAACTACTTAAATTGAGTAATTATGAGGATAATTCTTTTCTTATTAAACAATGTATTATAATAATGTAAATACTGGACTGACGTGACATGTGTGATGTCACTCAGCTCCACGTGACGTCAACCAGCTCCACGTGACGTCAACCAGCTCCACGTGACGTCAACCAGCTCCACGTGACGTCAACCAGCTCCACGTGACGTCAACCAGCTCCACGTGACGTCAACCAGCTCCACGTGACGTCAACCAGCTCCACGTGACGTCAACCAGCTCCACGTGACGTCACCAGCTCCACGTGACGTCAACCAGCTCCACGTGACGTCACCAGCTCCACGTGACGTCAACCAGCTCCACGTGACGTCAACCAGCTCCACGTGACGTCAACCAGCTCCACGTGACGTCAACCAGCTCCACGTGACGTCAACCAGCTCCACGTGACGTCAACCAGCTCCACGTGACGTCAACCAGCTCCACGTGACGTCAACCAGCTCCACGTGACGTCAACTAGCTCCACGTGACGTCAACCAGCTCCACGTGACGTCAACTCAGCTCCACGTGACGTCAACCTGCTCCACGTGACGTCACTCAGCTCCACGTGACGTCAACCTGCTCCACGTGACGTCACTCAGCTCCACGTGACGTCAACCAGCTCCACGTGACGTCAACCAGCTCCACGTGACGTCAACCAGCTCCACGTGACGTCAACCAGCTCCACGTGACGTCAACCAGCTCCACGTGACGTCAACCAGCTCCACGTAACGTCACTCAGCTCCACGTGACGTCAACCAGCTCCACGTGACGTCAACCAGCTCCACGTGACGTCAACCAGCTCCACGTGACGTCACCAGCTCCACGTGACGTCACTCAGCTCCACGTGACGTCAACCAGCTCCACGTGACGTCACTCAGCTCCACGTGACGTCAACCAGCTCCACGTGACGTCAACCAGCTCCACGTGACGTCACCAGCTCCACGTGACGTCAACCAGCTCCACGTGACGTCAACCAGCTCCACGTGACGTCAACCAGCTCCACGTGACGTCAACCAGCTCCACGTGACGTCAACCAGCTCCACGTGACGTCACCAGCTCCACGTGACGTCAACCAGCTCCACGTGACGTCAACCAGCTCCACGTGACGTCAACCAGCTCCACGTGACGTCAACCAGCTCCACGTGACGTCAACCAGCTCCACGTGACGTCAACCAGCTCCACGTGACGTCAACCAGCTCCACGTGACGTCAACCAGCTCCACGTGACGTCAACCTGCTCCACGTGACGTCACCAGCTCCACGTGACGTCAACCAGCTCCACGTGACGTCAACCAGCTCCACGTGACGTCAACCAGCTCCACGTGACGTCAACCAGCTCCACGTGACGTCAACCAGCTCCACGTGACGTCAACCTGCGACGTCAACCAGCTCCACGTGACGTCAACCTGCTCCACGTGACGTCAACCTGCTCCACGTGACGTCACTCAGCTCCACGTGACGTCAACCAGCTCCACGTGACGTCAACCAGCTCCACGTGACGTCAACCAGCTCCACGTGACGTCAACCTGCTCCACGTGACGTCACCAGCTCCACGTGACGTCAACCAGCTCCACGTGACGTCAACCAGCTCCACGTGACGTCAACCAGCTCCACGTGACGTCAACCAGCTCCACGTGACGTCAACCAGCTCCACGTGACGTCAACCAGCTCCACGTGACGTCAACCAGCTCCACGTGACGTCAACCTGCTCCACGTGACGTCAACCAGCTCCACGTGACGTCAACCTGCTCCACGTGACGTCAACCAGCTCCACGTGACGTCAACCAGCTCCACGTGACGTCAACCAGCTCCACGTGACGTCAACCAGCTCCACGTGACGTCAACCAGCTCCACGTGACGTCAACCAGCTCCACGTGACGTCAACCTGCTCCACGTGACGTCAACTAGCTCCACGTGACGTCAACCAGCTCCACGTGACGTCAACCAGCTCCACGTGACGTCAACAGCTCCACGTGACGTCATCCTGCTCCACGTGACGTCAACAAGCTCCACGTGACGTCAACCTGCTCCACGTGACGTCACTCAGCTCCACGTGACGTCAACCAGCTCCACGTGACGTCAACCAGCTCCACGTGACGTCAACCAGCTCCACGTGACGTCAACCAGCTCCACGTGACGTCAACCAGCTCCACGTGACGTCAACCAGCTCCACGTGACGTCAACCTGCTCCACGTGACGTCAACCAGCTCCACGTGACCTCAACCAGCTCCACGTGACGTCAACCTGCTCCACGTGACGTCAACCTCTCCACGTGACGTCAACCAGCNATGTCTCCAAGATGCTCCCACAGCTGACTTGAATGGCATTGCAGTGCACAGCACTGATCTTCGTGCACAAAGCCTATCCTCTCTTAATCCTGGATAGTGACCTAGCATGTTGGGTATCTCCAGAATGCCCACTTAACCAGGAACACTGTTAAAATACGTAGGCCGCCGTATGTCCAGGCAGAAGTAGATACAGGAAGTTAAACATACTGCGCCACCAAGGGTCAGTGAGTACATGGCTGGTGCCCCGCTGAGACAGAGGGGAGGAAGACGCCAGCAGCGTTGACCTCTGGGGTCAACCGGCGCGATCGGAATAACAGCTATGACGTGTTCATGACGTCACTCCTGCTACTGCTCATCGAACGAGCTAATATGATTGGTTCCCGCTCATTTGCTGCAATGCTATTGGTCAAATTGTAACTCCTTTTGTGTTGTGTGCCACGAGATGCCCGGCACCCTTGCAAACTCATTCACGTGAGAGAGACCATACGAAGAGGACGTGTTCTGTTCTACGGCCCAATAGACTGATCACCGTCTATCCCTCACCGTCAAGTTAACTCAGCGTCTTTGCGATATACCACACACTCGCCAGAATCACGAGTGGGAATATATTGTTTAGAAGCCTAAAGTGACAAATCTCCAGAGCGAAACAGACTGGTATCAGGTAACCCTGGTGACAAAGATCGTCGTGAGTGACCTAGAGTGAACTAAGGCAGTGCCGCCGCCTAAGCTAAGACTAATTGCTTGACTGTGTGACATTACCACAGTGTACAGTGTAGTGCATGGTACCGCCCACTCATCCTGAGCGCTCGTACCTCGAGCGCCCGCCGCCGCCCTCACTCCTACGTGACGTCACCACTTCAGCACCGTCAGTGCCGTGTTGTGCGCGTGGTCTGTCTGTTAAAGCATACAGCACGCCCCTACTCACGAAATCATCTCAAGATACTGCGAGTACCCTCCGTGTCTACGAGCGAACCAGCTATCAGGCCACCTACGAGTGCTTGTATAAACGAGTCTGAGTGAGTGCGTAAGGAAAGGTACCTTATCTGTAAGTACAAGATCTTGTCATTGTTTATTGTGTCTGTGTTGATCTGAGGGATCAACCACAGTTCTCACCTTCTTATACCTGTCGCAGGTTATAGGTGAATCGACGGTGTAATGCGTGTTTATCTGTGTGGTATCACTGCATTTCACTCGTCTGTGAATGTGAGCTTCACATCACACACATTTAGTTTAGTTATTGTGTGATTATTATTGTGTTTATTGCATATCATCATTACCGAGTATCCGGTTGGAACTCTTGTGATCCCTTTGCATACCGGCAGTTAGGTTGCCGTGTTAGTGATTGGCTGTCAACTGTGTTAAGTTAGGTGTTTCTCCACGAGTGGATACGAGTCGATTAGCCAGACGTCAAGAGTCTCGCTAATGCAACCATAGCTTTGCTGACGCCAATCGAAAGTAAATCAAGCACCCTGTGTATTAGTGGTTAAGTTAGTAAATAAACTACTGTTAAGCTTTATGCGGTGTTTCCGTTGAACCACTTCTGAATACTGCCAATATTACTCAAGCCTTCAGCTCTAAGTGTCTTCAACACCGAGTTGCCTGTAAGTCACTAAACTATAAATTTGATGAGGACCCTAGGAGTCCCTTAAAGTGTTACATCATTGAGGAGATTCCAACGACCAACGTGGAGCAGGACCAGGTGAGGCTAGTCTGAGAAGAGACCCACAAGGACTCTAACTCGACCTTGCTCCCAGGCCCTGTACGGTTGCTCTCGTATTTTCTATTTTGCTAATTCCGACAGCTTCGTGAAGCGTCTGCCACATGTACATTGGCGACGTACGCATTGCAGTCGTGACAGCAAAAAAAAAAGAAAACACCCACATCTGGCGCCCAACGTGTTAGGCTTAGTTGGAACCTATGAGCTAGGTTATACAGTAAAATTTCGCACTTAAATTTTCCCTGAAAATTCAAAAGTGACGAGCAGTATTCAGAGGATGTTTAACACCCTGTTAGGTACACACACCACCAGTATGTCTGAGTGTGTAGAGTACAAACAGCGCTACCTGCATCTTCACTTGGCCTTGACCGCTCGTAGACCTGACGACTACGACACTCTTACTGAACAAGAGTGTAAGGAACGAGTGGAACAGCACATGAGGGCCGTGGAAGAGGTGATGCTACAAGCACACATGCAGGGTAGTGCTGAGGTGGCGTGCACGAGTCTCATCACACTGGATGAAGCTATCGGTGGTGAGACCCCAGTGAGAGATAACACAGTGGGAGAGACCCCAGTGAGAGAGAACTTGGAGGTAGAGACCCCTGTGGGTGACGTCACCGAGAATGATGTCACTAGAATCACGCGCGCTGCGGAAGAAAACGGAGTCACGCGGGAATCTAACCCTTGCAATACTCCGTTGGGGGGATTCTATGGGGAAGAATCTCGGCCCAAAAGGTCCTTGTGGACGACACCAACTCAAAGAGTAGGTATTACAGGCTCGCAATTATTCACCTTAGAGGAATACCGTAACCAAGTTAGGGAGTTGGGATTCGAAGGGAATAAAGTAGCAGAGCAAGCTATGAAACTCTGGACTGATCAGCAGGACAGAGAAAGTAAACTGTGGACTGATCAGCAAGAGAGAGAAAACAAACGCTGGACTGATCAGCAGAACCGAGAAAGTACTGAACGCATAGCTCGCATGCAGTTGCAAGCAAGGCAGGATGACCAGACAAGTGGTCGTTCAACGGAGACTAACGTTGAACAAGGTAAGACTGTCAAACTACCTAAACTAGCTAACTTTGATGAGAGGGACGACTCGATGGATGCATACATCAAGCGTTTCGAAGGTCACGCCGCTGATTGCGGGTGGGAAAGATCAAAGTGGGCACTCGCTCTTAGTGCATTGTTAAAGGGTAGGGCATTAACTATCTACCACAGTCTGGGTCCGCACCAGCGCGGAGATTACGAGGCATTGACAACAGCGCTGCTGAACGGTTTTGGCATAACTGCAGACCGGATGCTAGAGAATTTCCGTAGGGCTCAATTGCAAAAAGGTGAGACATATGTGCTCATGTTACAGCGGTTAGAATCGAGTCTAAACCGTTACTGTGAACTCATGGAGACTGCTCCTGGGAGCATGGAGTTCTATCAACTGATGATTCGTGAACAGTTCTTAGAAGCATGCGAATCGTCTCTGCGTGTCAAGCTCAAAGAGCAAGAAATTGTGTCAAATCTGTCTATGGCCAAGCAAGCTGATCTGTGGGCTGGGGCCAGGAGACAGGTGAAAGGGGTGAAGCCGCACGAGAAGCATCATGCTACAGGTATTGGCGATAGAGCTAAGCTTAAGACTGGTGTGTCGGGGGAGCAGGGAAACTCCTCCAACAAGCATGTGCACAAGTGCTACACCTGTGGTAAGCCAGGTCATCGTGCAGCTGATTGCAAGGTAAAACCGAAATCAGGTTACATAGCAGGTGTGAGCTCAAGTGGTAAGAATCATCCCAACGTTGGAAAGGATCCACTAGCTTGGACCCTTGAGGTGGTGGACGGAAATGTTAACGGAAAATCGGCGAAAATCTTCCGTGACAAAGGCGCCACTACTCACATGGTAAGAAAGAGCCTAGTACAGCCAGGATCTGAGACAGGTAGACATATCTATGTCAAATTCCCAAATGGCTATACTAAAGAGATGGTGGAGGTGTATGTGTGGGTCGACACACCTTACATCAAAGGTAAAATCCGTGCCGTTCAACAGGAACGTGCTGTATATGGACTTTTATTGGGAAATGTTCCGGGAGTCTCTGATTGCCCAAGTCCGCCCTCAAAGAAAACGGGGGAGAGTAAGGCGCGCAGCCACCGTCGGTCAGCTGATCCCAAGGGCGACTCGCCCGGGGATGACGTCACAGGGAGTGCCCACACCCTCACCCAGCTGAAGAGTAAGGGAGAGAAGGTAAGCTGTGAAGTTATGGAGAAAGAAGCAAAACCTCTGGTTGAAGAAACAGCAACTCCATTAACAGGTAACTCGCTCGTGGCAGCTGTCACTACGAGGTCACAGAGCAACAAGCCGACTCGCCCAGAAAAACCTTTGAAATTACGAGACATTCAGGGAGTGTCTGCAAAGGAGTTTATTGATGCCCAAGGGAGCGACCCAACACTAGCCCAGATACGTAAGTATGCTGAGGAGAAAAGGGTTTTCCAACACCAGGAACGCAAGTACTGGTACTTGCACCATAATGGGAAACTCGTGCGCAGAGTTGAGACGCCCCACGATACTTGGGATCAACTCGTTGTTCCACAGGAGCATAGACTGGCTGTGTTTCGCTTAGGTCATGAAGCTCTGATGGGAGGTCATATGGGTCACGCAAAGACCAGTGCGAGGATACAAGCTGTGTTCTACTGGCCAGGAATTACTGGGGAAATACAGCGTTACACTCGCTCGTGTGACACCTGTCAGCGCACCACTGATCGAGGACGGGTGAAGCCCGGGAAGCTTCAGCCCTTCCCCATCATTGATCAGCCGTTCAAGCTGGTCAGCATTGATCTGGTTGGTCCGATCATACCGAGTGCAACGGACGGCAGTAAGTACATCCTGACCATGGTCGATCACGCAACAAGGTACCCAGAAGCAGCTGCCCTGAAGAACATCGAGACGTCAACGGTAGCGGAAGCCTTGGTAGGTTTTTTCAGTCGCCTTGGTATACCTGAGTGGATCCATAGCGACCGAGGGACACAGTTTACCAGCGAGATGATGGACCAAGTCAGACGTCTGCTCACAGCGAGAGCATCCCTCACCACGCCTTATCATGCTATGGGAAACGGTTTGGTAGAACGCTTCAATGGCACTCTCAAGAAGATGTTGAAGAGAATGTGCATCGAACAGCCTCGGGAGTGGCCCAGGTATATCAACCCTTTGTTGTTTGCCTACAGGGAGGTGCCACAGGCTAGCACAGGGTTCTCACCCTTCGAGCTTTTGTACGGTCGCACAGTTAAAGGCCCTCTGCAGGTACTGAGGAACCTGTGGGAAGGCGATGACTGTACCCCTGAAACCAAGACGACGTACGAGTACGTCATCGATCTACGGGAACGGCTGGAGAACACCTGTCAGCTGGCCCGAGAACAGCTAGCAAAAGCAAAGGAGTACCAGAAGCAAACATACGACAAAAAAGCAAAAGAACGCAAGTTCAGTGTAGGTGACAAGGTACTTTTGTTACTTCCCACCAGCAGGAACAAGCTCTTGCTGCAGTGGAAGGGCCCATTCACGGTAGTGGAGTGCTCGCACTCGTTAAACTACGTGCTCGACGTCGATGGTGCCAGGAAGAAGTACCACGTCAACATGCTCAAACGCTACGAGGACCCTCCTGTAGATGTATCAACAAAGCCGAAGAAGCATGTAAGACGAAAAAACAGGAGAGGACCACGGGCCTCGACATCGACAGAGCTGATCGACAACCCACTGCTCTCAGCCGTAGGTGCTGACTGGTTGAGTAGGTCAGGGGTGATTAACGAGACGTCGAACGAGGGAGACATGAGCGAGGAAACGCAACGCGCATCACCGGACACTGGTTCCCAGTGTGTCTCTGATGTTTCAGGCATGACACAGGTGGAGAGAGGCAGTGGACAGACCAGCGCCACTCAGGGTTTCGAGGCGTTGAGCCGACCCAGACCTGGAGCTACGTCCAACCACAGTGCCTGCTCAAGACCTGAACAGATAGCCACATGTGATCCGGTGACTGAAGAAATTCCTCACTTACCAGAAGAGAATAGTCTAGACGAGGCCCCGCCTCGCCTAGCTGTATAGAAAACGGGGTCCGCTGGACCCGGCCGCGCAAAGTGCACTCAGTTTGTGCACAGGTGTCAGCGGTGTGAGTTGGAACGAGCGCCACGCTGTGGAGCTCGATCTTTGTTGGGGGGTGATGTGGGAGTATGTCTCCCAAGATCCTCCCACAGCTGACTTGAATGGCATTGCAGTGCACAGTGCACTGATCTTCGTGCACAAAGCCTATCTCTCTTAATCCTGGATAGTGACCTGGCATGTTGGGTATCTCCAGAATGCCCACTTAACCAGGAACACTGTTAAAATACGTAGGCCGCCGTATGTCTAGGCAGGAAGTAGATACAGGGAGCTAAGTATACTTGCTACCAAGGGTCAGTGAGTACATGGCTGGTGCCCGCTGAGACAGAGGGGAAGGCGCCAGCAGCGTCTGACCTCTGGGGTCAACCGGCGCGATCGGAATAACAGCTATGACGTGTTCATGACGTCACTCCTGCTACTGCTCATCGAACGAGCTAATATGATTGGTTCCCGCTCATTTGCTGCAATGCTATTGGTCAAATTGTAACTCCTTTTGTGTTGTGTGCCACGAGATGCCCGGCACCCTTGCAAACTCATTCACGTGAGAGAGACCATACGAAGAGGACGTGTTCTGTTCTACCGGCCAATAGACTGATCACCGTCTATCCCTCACCGTCAAGTTAACTCAGCGTCTTTGCGATATACCACACACTCGCCAGAATCACGAGTGGGAATATATTGTTTAGAAGCCTAAAGTGACAAATCTCCAGAGCGAAACAGACTGGTATCAGGTAACCCCTGGTGACAAAGATCGTCGTGAGTGACCTAGAGTGAACTAAGGCAGTGCCGCCGCCTAAGTAATCTGTGTGTGACATTACCACAGTGTACAGTGTAGTGCATGGTACCGCCACTCATCCTGAGCGTGTACCTCGAGCGCCCGCCGCCGCCCTCACTCCTACGTGACGTCACCACCTTAGCACCGCCAGTGCCAGTGTGTGCGCGTGTGTCTGTCTGTTAAGCATACAGCACGCCCTACTCACGAAATCATCTCAAGATACTGCGAGTACCCTCCGTGTCTACGAGCGAAACCAGCTATCAGGCCACCTACGAGTGCTTGTATAAACGAGTCTGAGTGAGTGCGTAAGGAAAGGTACCTTATCTGTAAGTACAAGATCTTGTCATTGTTTATTGTGTCTGTGTTGATCTGAGGGATCAACCACAGTTCTCACCTTCTTATACCTGTCGCAGGTTATAGGTGAATCGACGGTGTATGCGTGTTTATCTGTGTGGTATCACTGCATTTCACTCGTCTGTGAATGTGAGCTTCACATGCACCACACATTTAGTTATTGTGTGATTATTATTGTGTTTATTGCATATCATCATTACCGAGTATCCGGTTGGAACTCTTGTGATCCCTTTGCATACCGGCAGTTAGGTTGCCGTGTTAGTGATTGGCTGTCAACTGTGTTAAGTTAGGTGTTTCTCCACGAGTGGATACGAGTCGATTAGCCAGACGTCAAGAGTCTCGCTAATGCAACCATAGCTTTGCTGACGCCAATCGAAAGTAAATCAAGCACCCTGTGTATTAGTGGTTAAGTTAGTAAATAAACTACTATTAAGCTTTATGCGGTGTTTCCGTTGAACCACTTCTGAATACTGCCAATATTACTCCAGCCTTCAGCTCTAAGTGTCTTCAACACCGAGTTGCCTGTAAGTCACTAAACTATAAATTTGATGAGGACCCTAGGAGTCCCTTAAAGTGTTAAATCATTGAGGAGATTCCAACGACCAACGTGGAGCAGGACCAGGTGAGGCTAGTCTGAGAAGAGACCCACAAGGACTCTAACTCGACCTTGCTCCCAGGCCCTGTACGGTTGCTCTCGTATTTTCTATTTTGCTAATTCCGACAGCTTCGTGAAGCGTCTGCCACATGTACATTGGCGACGTACGCATTGCAGTCGTGACAGTAAAAAAAAGAAAACATCCCACACACACCTAACTCTTCGCCATTTCAGTGAATGCAATTGGGGAATTAACTTTGTTAATTAACTATGCTGGATACGTTCAAGTGAATTTATATCAATTCTATAGTACGGCGACTAAAACTGAACTGCATAATCAAAATGGGTCCTAACCAAAGCAACAAATTGAGTGATTGATAAGAATTAAGCCACCCAAGAGACAGCACGGGAATGAAGAGCTTTAAAGAGCAAGCTATAGCTGAAGAACAAAGCCAGGTTTCTTGTTATTAACCCTTCGATTAATAAATCCTAGTGTACTATTTGCCTTATTACGAACATTCATGCATTGATCTTTTGGTTTAAATTCTTACTAATCATAACTCCAAGTTCTCTTTCGAAATACCCGACTTTGCAATCACAACACCATCTATCTCGTATCTTGTAACTCTATCATATCATTACCTAACCTCAAAACTTTACATTTATCAGCATTGAACTGCATCTGTCAACCTTTTGCCCATTTCAAAACTCTATTTAGATCAACTTGAAGAGATAGTGAGTCTTCTTCTGTGTTATTTCCCTACCGATTTTTGTATCATCGGCAAATTTGCAAATGTTGTTACTCAAACCTGAATCTAAATCATTTATATATACAGTATTATAAACAACAGAGGTCCCAGGACAGAGCCTTGAGGTACTCAACCTACAACATTTTCCAACTCTGATTTAATCCCATTTATACTAACTCTGTTAAGCGTTGAACATTTATACATCAACTCTGTTGATGTGAGCACTTATTTGGCGGTCAGTGGTGGCGCTTAATTCTTAAAAAGCAATATATACGCTCGATCGTGATTTAGTTTAGTATGCGGTTTAAAGAAAAAAGAGCATATCAATGTTATATCACAGAAAACGAATTTATCATAAACTCATGTATTTGTCTTATCGTATGGAAATGCATTCATATTTTTAAAATAACAATATGAATAGCCAAATTTCTGTAAATCCCCTACCATGTTGGAATCTGTGGAAATTAATGAGCAAATGTGCTGGCTGAAGGCGCTGAAGGAAACCATATTGGTTTCATTTTGGATACAAATGTCCATGGAGATTCAGAATGGAAATTAATTATAGTTGAACCTGCAGAGAGGAGTTTAAGAATCTGTGGTAAAAGTGATGGACACAGCCTTCACAATTATACTTCAGAGAATGTAAACATCTAAGAGTCATTAGAAATATGTGTAGAATAATAAACCCTACAATGTTTGAGTTCGGAAAAACACCATTTGTCATATATACTAGCTGTTCTTAAAGATTCACCCATTTTGCAACAGCAAGATAACATATAAGATTTTAAGGGTTGACGAATGTTAATCTTCTTGTTTGATAAACTGTGCACTCGAGACATAGTTAATAAGAACACGCCAATATAAGACAACAAAACGTTTTCAGATTCTTTCACACCACTTTCCAGCAACTTTTAAGTTTTATATAAATTATTTTAGGGGATAATACATAAATTATATATTTAAACATGATATTAGTGTTTAGTGGAATGCATAACGAGTCAAATTGTGTTAAAAAGAGCGATTTTTTTAAAATTTGGAAAACTACTTTTTCTGATCATATATTATAACTAAATGGATTTTGAAGGTTTCACTCAGCCAATAAATATCATTCACAATTTATTAATGAATTTTACAAAAAACACCATAAATTTTATATTTAAACATGTAAAAACTATTTGTAATACATTAGGAACAAAATAGTTGTAGAAAAACAATTTATTATGAAACCTTTGTGTTTGGATTTTTTGATTAAAAGTTTTTCAATGGCTCTCCTGCACCATTCTCAATGTAAATCATTCCCACGCCTATGGGAAGAGATAGACGAACGTTTTCTAGATGATTTGTGTTTGCTGGGACGTGACGTCAACCTGCTCCACGTGACGTCACTCAGCTCCACGTGACGTCAACCTGCTCCACGTGACGTCAACCAGCTCCACGTGACGTCAACCTGCTCCACGTGACGTCAATCTGCTCCATGTGACGTCACTCAGCTCCACCTGACGTCAACCTGCTCCACGTGACGTCATCCTGATCCACGTGACGTCAACCTGCTCCACGTGACGTCAACCTGCTCCACGTGACGTCAACCTGCTCCACGTGACGTCAACCTGCTCCACGTGACGTCAACCAGCTCCACGTGACGTCAACCTGCTCCACGTGACGTCAACCTGCTCCACGTGACGTCAACCAGCTCCACGTGACGTCAACCACCTCCACGTGACGTCAACCTGCTCCACGTGTTGTCAACCAGCTCCACGTGACGTCAACCAGCTCCACGTGACGTCAAGCTGCTCCACGTGACGTCAACCTGCTCCACGTGACGTCAACCAGCTCCACGTGACGTCAACCTGCTCCACGTGATGTCAACCAGCTCCACGTGACGTCAACCTGCTCCACGTGATGTCAACCTGCTCCACGTGACGTCAACCTGCTCCACGTGACGTCAACCTGCTCCACGTGACGTCAACCTGCTCCACGTGACGTCAACCTGCTCCACGTGACGTCAACCAGCTCCACGTGACGTCAACCTACTCCACGTGACGTCAACCAGCTCCACGTGACGTCAACCAGCTCCACGTGACGTCAACCTGCTCCACGTGACGTCAACCAGCTCCACGTGACGTCAACCAGCTCCACGTGACGTCAACCTGCTCCACGTGACGTCAACCTGCTCCACGTGACGTCAACCAGCTCCACGTGACGTCACTCAGCTCCACGTGACGTCAACCTGCTCCACGTGACGTCAACCAGCTCCACGTGACGTCAACCAGCTCCACGTGACGTCACCAGCTCCACGTGACGTCAACCTGCTCCACGTGACGTCACCAGCTCCACGTGACGTCAACCTGCTCCACGTGACGTCAACCAGCTCCACGTGACGTCAACCTGCTCCACGTGACGTCACCTGCTCCACGTGACGTCAACCTGCTCCACGTGACGTCAACCTGCTCCACGTGACGTCACCTGCTCCACGTGACGTCAACCTGCTCCACGTGACGTCAACCTGCTCCACGTGACGTCAACCTGCTCCACGTGACGTCACTTAGCTCCACGTGACGTCAACCAGCTCCACGTGACGTCAACCAGCTCCACGTGACGTCAACCTGCTCCACGTGACGTCAACCTGCTCCACGTGACGTCAACCAGCTCCACGTGACGTCAACCAGCTCCACGTGACGTCAACCTGCTCCACGTGACGTCAACCTGCTCCACGTGACGTCAACCAGCTCCACGTGACGTCAACCTGCTCCACGTGACGTCAACCAGCTCCACGTGACGTCAACCAGCTCCACGTGACGTCAACCTGCTCCACGTGACGTCAACCAGCTCCACGTGACGTCAACCTGCTCCACGTGACGTCAACCTGCTCCACGTGACGTCAACCTGCTCCACGTGACGTCAACCAGCTCCAAGTGACGTCACCTAGCTCCACGTGACGTCAACCAGCTCCACGTGACGTCAACCTGCTCCACGTGACGTCAACTGCTCCACGTGACGTCAACCAGCTCCACGTGACGTCAACCAGCTCCACGTGACGTCAACCTGCTCCACGTGACGTCAACCTGCTCCACGTGACGTCAACTGCTCCACGTGACGTCAACCAGCTCCACGTGACGTCAACCAGCTCCACGTGACGTCAACCAGCTCCACGTGACGTCAACCTGCTCCACGTGACGTCAACCTGCTCCACGTGACGTCAACCAGCTCCACGTGACGTCAACCTGCTCCACGTGACGTCAACCTGCTCCACGTGACGTCAACCAGCTCCACGTGACGTCAACCAGCTCCACGTGACGTCAACCTGCTCCACGTGACGTCACCAGCTCCACGTGACGTCAACCAGCTCCACGTGACGTCAACCAGCTCCACGTGACGTCAACCTGCTCCACGTGACGTCAACCAGCTCCACGTGACGTCAACCTGCTCCACGTGACGTCAACCAGCTCCACGTGACGTCAACCTGCTCCACGTGACGTCAACCTGCTCCACGTGACGTCAACCTGCTCCACGTGACGTCAACCAGCTCCACGTGACGTCAACCTGCTCCACGTGACGTCAACCTGCTCCACGTGACGTCAACCTGCTCCACGTGACGTCAACCTGCTCCACGTGACGTCAACCAGCTCCACGTGACGTCAACCTGCTCCACGTGACGTCAACCTGCTCCACGTGACGTCACTGCTCCACGTGACGTCACCAGCTCCACGTGACGTCAACCTGCTCCACGTGACGTCAACCAGCTCCACGTGACGTCAACCTGCTCCACGTGACGTCAACTGCTCCACGTGACGTCAACCTGCTCCACGTGACGTCACCAGCTCCACGTGACGTCAACCTGCTCCACGTGACGTCAACCAGCTCCACGTGACGTCAACCTGCTCCACGTGACGTCAACCTGCTCCACGTGACGTCAACCTGCTCCACGTGACGTCAACCAGCTCCACGTGACGTCAACCAGCTCCACGTGACGTCAACCTGCTCCACGTGACGTCAACCAGCTCCACGTGACGTCAACCTGCTCCACGTGACGTCAACCAGCTCCACGTGACGTCAACCTGCTCCACGTGACGTCAACCTGCTCCACGTGACGTCAACCTGCTCCACGTGACGTCAACCAGCTCCACGTGACGTCAACCTGCTCCACGTGACGTCACCAGCTCCACGTGACGTCAACCAGCTCCACGTGACGTCAACCAGCTCCACGTGACGTCAACCTGCTCCACGTGACGTCAACCAGCTCCACGTGACGTCAACCTGCTCCACGTGACGTCAACTGCTCCACGTGACGTCAACCTGCTCCACGTGACGTCAACCAGCTCCACGTGACGTCAACCTGCTCCACGTGACGTCAACCTGCTCCACGTGACGTCAACCTGCTCCACGTGACGTCAACCTGCTCCACGTGACGTCAACCTGCTCCACGTGACGTCAACCTGCTCCACGTGAGGTTAACCTGCTCCACGTGACGTCCACGTGACGTCACCAGCTCCACGTGACGTCAACCTGCTCCACGTGACGTCACTCAGCTCCACGTGACGTCAACCTGCTCCACGTGACGTCAACCAGCTCCACGTGACGTCAACCTGCTCCACGTGACGTCAACCAGCTCCACGTGACGTCAACCTGCTCCACGTGACGTCAACCTGCTCCACGTGACGTCAACCTGCTCCACGTGACGTCAACCTGCTCCACGTGACGTCAACCTGCTCCACGTGACGTCAACCTGCTCCACGTGACGTCAACCTGCTCCACGTGACGTCAACCTGCTCCACGTGACGTCAACCTGCTCCACGTGACGTCAACCAGCTCCACGTGACGTCAACCTGCTCCACGTGACGTCAACTGCTCCACGTGACGTCAACCTGCTCCACGTGACGTCAACCAGCTCCACGTGACGTCAACCTGCTCCACGTGACGTCAACCTGCTCCACGTGACCAGCTCCACGTGACGTCAACCTGCTCCACGTGACGTCAACCTGCTCCACGTGACGTCAACCTGCTCCACGTGACGTCAACCTGCTCCACGTGACGTCAACCTGCTCCACGTGACGTCAACCTGCTCCACGTGACGTCAACCTGCTCCACGTGACGTCAACCTGCTCCACGTGACGTCAACCTGCTCCACGTGACGTCAACCTGCTCCACGTGACGTCAACCTGCTCCACGTGACGTCAACCTGCTCCACGTGACGTCAACCTGCTCCACGTGACGTCAACCTGCTCCACGTGACGTCAACCTGCTCCACGTGACGTCAACCTGCTCCACGTGACGTCAACCTGCTCCACGTGACGTCAACCTGCTCCACGTGACGTCAACCTGCTCCACGTGACGTCAACCTGCTCCACGTGACGTCAACCTGCTCCACGTGACGTCAACCTGCTCCACGTGACGTCAACCTGCTCCACGTGACGTCAACCTGCTCCACGTGACGTCAACCTGCTCCACGTGACGTCAACCTGCTCCACGTGACGTCAACCTGCTCCACGTGACGTCAACCTGCTCCACGTGACGTCAACCTGCTCCACGTGACGTCAACCTGCTCCACGTGACGTCAACCTGCTCCACGTGACGTCAACCTGCTCCACGTGACGTCAACCTGCTCCACGTGACGTCAACCTGCTCCACGTGACGTCAACCTGCTCCACGTGACGTCAACCTGCTCCACGTGACGTCAACCTGCTCCACGTGACGTCAACCTGCTCCACGTGACGTCAACCTGCTCCACGTGACGTCAACCTGCTCCACGTGACGTCAACCTGCTCCACGTGACGTCAACCTGCTCCACGTGACGTCAACCTGCTCCACGTGACGTCAACCTGCTCCACGTGACGTCAACCTGCTCCACGTGACGTCAACCTGCTCCACGTGACGTCAACCTGCTCCACGTGACGTCAACCTGCTCCACGTGACGTCAACCTGCTCCACGTGACGTCAACCAGCTCCACGTGACGTCAACCTGCTCCACGTGACGTCAACCTGCTCCACGTGACGTCAACCTGCTCCACGTGACGTCAACCTGCTCCACGTGACGTCAACCTGCTCCACGTGACGTCAACCTGCTCCACGTGACGTCAACCTGCTCCACGTGACGTCAACCTGCTCCACGTGACGTCAACCTGCTCCACGTGACGTCAACCTGCTCCACGTGACGTCAACCTGCTCCACGTGACGTCAACCTGCTCCACGTGACGTCAACCTGCTCCACGTGACGTCAACCTGCTCCACGTGACGTCAACCTGCTCCACGTGACGTCAACCTGCTCCACGTGACGTCAACCAGCTCCACGTGACGTCAACCTGCTCCACGTGACGTCAACCTGCTCCACGTGACGTCAACCTGCTCCACGTGACGTCAACCAGCTCCACGTGACGTCAACCTGCTCCACGTGACGTCAACCAGCTCCACGTGACGTCAACCTGCTCCACGTGACGTCAACCTGCTCCACGTGACGTCAACCTGCTCCACGTGACGTCAACCTGCTCCACGTGACGTCAACCTGCTCCACGTGACGTCAACCTGCTCCACGTGACGTCAACCTGCTCCACGTGACGTCAACCTGCTCCACGTGACGTCAACCTGCTCCACGTGACGTCCACGTGACGTCACCAGCTCCACGTGACGTCAACCTGCTCCACGTGACGTCAACCAGCTCCACGTGACGTCAACCTGCTCCACGTGACGTCAACCAGCTCCACGTGACGTCAACCTGCTCCACGTGACGTCAACCTGCTCCACGTGACGTCAACCTGCTCCACGTGACGTCAACCTGCTCCACGTGACGTCAACCTGCTCCACGTGACGTCAACCTGCTCCACGTGACGTCAACCTGCTCCACGTGACGTCAACCTGCTCCACGTGACGTCAACCTGCTCCACGTGACGTCAACCTGCTCCACGTGACGTCAACCTGCTCCACGTGACGTCAACCTGCTCCACGTGACGTCAACCTGCTCCACGTGACGTCAACCTGCTCCACGTGACGTCAACCTGCTCCACGTGACGTCAACCTGCTCCACGTGACGTCAACCTGCTCCACGTGACGTCAACCTGCTCCACGTGACGTCAACCTGCTCCACGTGACGTCAACCTGCTCCACGTGACGTCAACCTGCTCCACGTGACGTCAACCTGCTCCACGTGACGTCAACCTGCTCCACGTGACGTCAACCTGCTCCACGTGACGTCAACCTGCTCCACGTGACGTCAACCTGCTCCACGTGACGTCAACCTGCTCCACGTGACGTCAACCTGCTCCACGTGACGTCAACCTGCTCCACGTGACGTCAACCTGCTCCACGTGACGTCAACCTGCTCCACGTGACGTCAACCTGCTCCACGTGACGTCAACCTGCTCCACGTGACGTCAACCTGCTCCACGTGACGTCAACCTGCTCCACGTGACGTCAACCTGCTCCACGTGACGTCAACCTGCTCCACGTGACGTCAACCTGCTCCACGTGACGTCAACCTGCTCCACGTGACGTCAACCTGCTCCACGTGACGTCAACCTGCTCCACGTGACGTCAACCTGCTCCACGTGACGTCAACCTGCTCCACGTGACGTCAACCTGCTCCACGTGACGTCAACCTGCTCCACGTGACGTCAACCTGCTCCACGTGACGTCAACCTGCTCCACGTGACGTCAACCTGCTCCACGTGACGTCAACCTGCTCCACGTGACGTCAACCTGCTCCACGTGACGTCAACCTGCTCCACGTGACGTCAACCTGCTCCACGTGACGTCAACCTGCTCCACGTGACGTCAACCTGCTCCACGTGACGTCAACCTGCTCCACGTGACGTCAACCTGCTCCACGTGACGTCAACCAGCTCCACGTGACGTCAACCTGCTCCACGTGACGTCAACCAGCTCCACGTGACGTCAACCTGCTCCACGTGACGTCAACCAGCTCCACGTGACGTCAACCTGCTCCACGTGACGTCAACCTGCTCCACGTGACGTCAACCTGCTCCACGTGACGTCAACCAGCTCCACGTGACGTCAACCTCCACGTGACGTCAAGCTCCACGTGACGTCAACCAGCTCCACGTGACGTCAACCTGCTCCACGTGACGTCAACCTGCTCCACGTGACGTCAACCAGCTCCACGTGACGTCAACCTGCTCCACGTGACGTCAACCTGCTCCACGTGACGTCAACCTGCTCCACGTGACGTCAACCAGCTCCACGTGACGTCAACCTGCTCCACGTGACGTCAACCTGCTCCACGTGACGTCAACCTGCTCCACGTGACGTCAACCTGCTCCACGTGACGTCAACCTGCTCCACGTGACGTCAACCTGCTCCACGTGACGTCAACCTGCTCCACGTGACGTCAACCTGCTCCACGTGACGTCAACCTGCTCCACGTGACGTCAACCTGCTCCACGTGACGTCAACCTGCTCCACGTGACGTCAACCTGCTCCACGTGACGTCAACCAGCTCCACGTGACGTCAACCAGCTCCACGTGACGTCAACCTGCTCCACGTGACGTCAACCTGCTCCACGTGACGTCAACCTGCTCCACGTGACGTCAACCAGCTCCACGTGACGTCAACCTGCTCCACGTGACGTCAACCTGCTCCACGTGACGTCAACCAGCTCCACGTGACGTCAACCTGCTCCACGTGACGTCAACCTGCTCCACGTGACGTCAACCTGCTCCACGTGACGTCAACCTGCTCCACGTGACGTCAACCTGCTCCACGTGACGTCAACCTGCTCCACGTGACGTCAACCTGCTCCACGTGACGTCAACCTGCTCCACGTGACGTCAACCTGCTCCACGTGACGTCAACCTGCTCCACGTGACGTCAACCTGCTCCACGTGACGTCAACCTGCTCCACGTGACGTCAACCTGCTCCACGTGACGTCAACCTGCTCCACGTGACGTCAACCAGCTCCACGTGACGTCAACCAGCTCCACGTGACGTCAACCAGCTCCACGTGACGTCAACCTGCTCCACGTGACGTCAACCAGCTCCACGTGACGTCAACCTGCTCCACGTGACGTCAACCAGCTCCACGTGACGTCAACCTGCTCCACGTGACGTCAACCTGCTCCACGTGACGTCAACCTGCTCCACGTGACGTCAACCTGCTCCACGTGACGTCAACCTGCTCCACGTGACGTCAACCTGCTCCACGTGACGTCAACCTGCTCCACGTGACGTCAACCTGCTCCACGTGACGTCAACCTGCTCCACGTGACGTCAACCAGCTCCACGTGACGTCAACCTGCTCCACGTGACGTCAACCTGCTCCACGTGACGTCAACCTGCTCCACGTGACGTCAACCAGCTCCACGTGACGTCAACCAGCTCCACGTGACGTCAACCTGCTCCACGTGACGTCAACCAGCTCCACGTGACGTCAACCAGCTCCACGTGACGTCAACCTGCTCCACGTGACGTCAACCTGCTCCACGTGACGTCAACCTGCTCCACGTGACGTCAACCTGCTCCACGTGACGTCAACCTGCTCCACGTGACGTCAACCTGCTCCACGTGACGTCAACCTGCTCCACGTGACGTCAACCAGCTCCACGTGACGTCAACCTGCTCCACGTGACGTCAACCTGCTCCACGTGACGTCAACTGCTCCACGTGACGTCAACCAGCTCCACGTGACGTCAACCTGCTCCACGTGACGTCAACCAGCTCCACGTGACGTCAACCTGCTCCACGTGACGTCAACCTGCTCCACGTGACGTCAACCTGCTCCACGTGACGTCAACCAGCTCCACGTGACGTCAACCTGCTCCACGTGACGTCAACCAGCTCCACGTGACGTCAACCTGCTCCACGTGACGTCAACCTGCTCCACGTGACGTCAACCTGCTCCACGTGACGTCAACCTGCTCCACGTGACGTCAACCTGCTCCACGTGACGTCAACCTGCTCCACGTGACGTCAACCTGCTCCACGTGACGTCAACCTGCTCCACGTGACGTCAACCAGCTCCACGTGACGTCAACCTGCTCCACGTGACGTCAACCTGCTCCACGTGACGTCAACCTGCTCCACGTGACGTCAACCTGCTCCACGTGACGTCAACCAGCTCCACGTGACGTCAACCTGCTCCACGTGACGTCAACCTGCTCCACGTGACGTCACTCAGCTCCACGTGACGTCAACCTGCTCCACGTGACGTCAACCAGCTCCACGTGACGTCAACCTGCTCCACGTGACGTCAACCAGCTCCACGTGACGTCAACCTGCTCCACGTGACGTCAACCTGCTCCACGTGACGTCAACCTGCTCCACGTGACGTCACCTGCTCCACGTGACGTCAACCTGCTCCACGTGACGTCACCTGCTCCACGTGACGTCAACCAGCTCCACGTGACGTCAACCAGCTCCACGTGACGTCAACCTGCTCCACGTGACGTCAACCTGCTCCACGTGACGTCAACCTGCTCCACGTGACGTCAACCTGCTCCACGTGACGTCAACCAGCTCCACGTGACGTCAACCTGCTCCACGTGACGTCAACCAGCTCCACGTGACGTCAACCTGCTCCACGTGACGTCAACCAGCTCCACGTGACGTCAACCTGCTCCACGTGACGTCAACCTGCTCCACGTGACGTCAACCTGCTCCACGTGACGTCAACCTGCTCCACGTGACGTCAACTGCTCCACGTGACGTCAACCAGCTCCACGTGACGTCAACCTGCTCCACGTGACGTCAACCAGCTCCACGTGACGTCAACCAGCTCCACGTGACGTCAACCTGCTCCACGTGACGTCAACCTGCTCCACGTGACGTCAACCTGCTCCACGTGACGTCAACCTGCTCCACGTGACGTCAACCAGCTCCACGTGACGTCAACCTGCTCCACGTGACGTCAACCTGCTCCACGTGACGTCAACCTGCTCCACGTGACGTCAACCTGCTCCACGTGACGTCAACCTGCTCCACGTGACGTCAACCAGCTCCACGTGACGTCAACCTGCTCCACGTGACGTCAACCAGCTCCACGTGACGTCAACCTGCTCCACGTGACGTCACCCTCCACGTGACGTCAACCTGCTCCACGTGACGTCACCTGCTCCACGTGACGTCAACCAGCTCCACGTGACGTCAACCTGCTCCACGTGACGTCAACCAGCTCCACGTGACGTCAACCAGCTCCACGTGACGTCAACCTGCTCCACGTGACGTCAACCTGCTCCACGTGACGTCAACCAGCTCCACGTGACGTCAACCTGCTCCACGTGACGTCAACCAGCTCCACGTGACGTCAACCAGCTCCACGTGACGTCAACCTGCTCCACGTGACGTCAACCTGCTCCACGTGACGTCAACCAGCTCCACGTGACGTCAACCAGCTCCACGTGACGTCAACCTGCTCCACGTGACGTCAACCTGCTCCACGTGACGTCAACCAGCTCCACGTGACGTCAACCTGCTCCACGTGACGTCAACCAGCTCCACGTGACGTCAACCAGCTCCACGTGACGTCAACCTGCTCCACGTGACGTCAACCTGCTCCACGTGACGTCAACCTGCTCCACGTGACGTCAACCTGCTCCACGTGACGTCAACCTGCTCCACGTGACGTCAACCTGCTCCACGTGACGTCAACCTGCTCCACGTGACGTCAACCTGCTCCACGTGACGTCAACCTGCTCCACGTGACGTCAACCTGCTCCACGTGACGTCAACCTGCTCCACGTGACGTCAACCTGCTCCACGTGACGTCACTCAGCTCCACGTGACGTCAACCAGCTCCACGTGACGTCAACCAGCTCCACGTGACGTCAACCTGCTCCACGTGACGTCAACCAGCTCCACGTGACGTCAACCTGCTCCACGTGACGTCAACCAGCTCCACGTGACGTCAACCTGCTCCACGTGACGTCAACCTGCTCCACGTGACGTCAACCTGCTCCACGTGACGTCAACCTGCTCCACGTGACGTCAACCTGCTCCACGTGACGTCAACCTCTCCACGTGACGTCAACCAGCTCCACGTGACGCCAACCTGCTCCACGTGACGTCAACCTGCTCCACGTGACGTCAACCTGCTCCACGTGACGTCAACCTGCTCCACGTGACGTCAACCTGCTCCACGTGACGTCAACCTGCTCCACGTGACGTCAACCTGCTCCACGTGACGTCAACCAGCTCCACGTGACGTCAACCTGCTCCACGTGACGTCACTTAGCTCCACGTGACGTCAACCTGCTCCACGTGACGTCAACCAGCTCCACGTGACGTCAACCAGCTCCACGTGACGTCAACCTGCTCCACGTGACGTCAACCTGCTCCACGTGACGTCAACCAGCTCCACGTGACGTCAACCTTCTCCACGTGATGTCAACCAGCTCCACGTGACGTCAACCAGCTCCACGTGACGTCAATCTGCTCCACGTGACGTCAACCTGCTCCACGTGACGTCAACCTGCTCCACGTGACGTCAACCTGCTCCACGTGACGTCAACCTTCTCCACGTGACGTCAACTAGCTCCACGTGACGTCAACCTGCTCCACGTGACGTCAACCTACTCCACGTGACGTCAACCTGCTCCACGTGACGTCAACCTGCTCCACGTGACGTCAACCTGCTCCACGTGACGTCAACCTGCTCCACGTGACGTCACTCAGCTCCACGTGACGTCAACCAGCTCCACGTGACGTCACTCAGCTCCACGTGACGTCAACCTGCTCCACGTGACGTCACTCAGCTCCACGTGACGTCAACCTGCTCCACGTGACGTCAACCAGCTCCACGTGACGTTAACCTGCTCCACATAACGTCAACCACCTCCACGTGACGTCAACCTGCTCCACGTGACGTCAACCTGCTCCACGTGACGTCAACCTGCTCCACGTGACGTCAACCTGCTCCACGTGACGTCAACCTGCTCCACGTGACGTCAACCTTCTCCACGTGACGTCAACCAGCTCAACGTGAAGCCAACCTGCTCCACGTGACGTCAACCTGCTCCACGTGATGTCAACCAGCTCCACGTGACGTGAACCAGCTCCACGTGACGTCAATCTGCTCCACGTGACGCCAACCTGCTCCACGTGACGTCAACCTGCTCCACGTGAAGTCAACCTGCTCCACGTGACGCGAACCTGCTCCACGTGACGTGAACCTGCTCCACGTGACGTCCACCTGCTCCACGTGACGTCAACCAGCTCCACGTGACGTCAACCTGCTCCACATGACGTCAACCTGCTCCACGTGACGTCAACCTACTCCACGTGACGTCACTCAGCTCCACGTGACGTCAACCAGCTCCACGTGACGTCAACTTGCTCCACGTGACGTCAACCTGCTCCACACACCCACCTCTTGTGGTGCCTCCACACCCAACTGTTGTTGGTGCCCCCCACACCCACCTGTTGCTGGTGCCCTTACACCCAGCTGTGCTGGTGCCCCCTCACCAAGCTGTTGCTGGTGCCCCCCCACACCCACCTGTTGCTGGTGCCCCACACCCACCTGTTGCTGGCGCCCTCACACCCACCTGTTGCTGGTGCCCCACACCCACCTGTTGCTGGTGTCCCCCACACCCATTTGTTGCTGGTGCCTCGACACCCACCTGTTGCTGGTGCCCCCACACCCAGTTGTTGCTGGTTCCCCCACACCCAGCTGTTGCTGGTGCGCCAACACCCAGCTGTTGCAGGTGCCCACCACACCAACCTTTTGCTGGTCCACCCCACAACCACCTGTTGCTGGTGCCCCCACACCCACCTGTTGCTGGCCCCCCACACCCACTGTTGCTGGTGCCCCCCACACCCAGCTGTTGCTGGTGCCCCCCACACCACCTGTTGTTGGTGCATCCACAACCACCTGTTGCTAGTGCCCTCACACCCACCTGTTGCTGGAGCCCCCACACCCACTGTTGCTGGTGCCCACAGCCAGCTGTTGCTTGTGCCCCCCAACACCCACCTGTTGCTGGTGCATCCACAACCACCTGTTGCTAGTGCCCTCACACCCACCTGTTGCTGGTGCCCCACACCCACCTGTTGGGTCCCCCCCCAACCACCTGTGCTGGTGCCCCCCACACCCACCTTGCTGGTGCCCCCCACACCCACTTGTTGCTGGTGCCTTGACACATACCTGTTGCTGGTGCCCCCCACACCCACCTGTTGCTGGTGCCCCCACACCCACGTGTTGCTGGTGCCCCCACACTCATTGTGTGCTGGTTCCCCCACACCCACCTGTTGTTGGTGCCCCCACACCACCTGATGCTGGTGCCCACCACACCCCACCTGTTGC
>WNGS01158472.1:5680-23662 GCA_020271785.1 Procambarus virginalis
ATATATATATATATATATATATATATATATATGTATATATATATATTGGTAGCAGTCTTTCCTGTAGACATATATTATTAAATATGACCGAAAAAGTAAGATCAATAATTCTAACACGAATTTTCTCAATATTTCTTATCTTTTTTTTCACTGTTGATGGTAATTGAAAAATCAATTCTCCAAAATTCATTTTTATTTCTAGTCTGACGCGACACTTGAACGCGCTTCGTAATAACTTATTACATCTTCAAAGACTTTAGTTTACACACACACAACTGTAACCTGCAAACACTAAACAGAGTTCTTACTTATGCTATGATTTAAACGCTTTCATTTTATAAGCCGCATTTTGGTTGGTGATATGTTACAACAGTTTTGGATGAGGTGAACAAAACTTTCAACACAGGATAGAACACGAAACATGGGTATTAATTGGGTAAATTGAAGGTAATAATGGAAATAACTGCAGAGGCCTATGGCCCATATTTCTTGATGCTTCAATATTGGAGCGTCTTGAAGTGGGTAGAATATATATGTGCATTAATTGGCTGTTGATTGCTGGTGTTGACTTCTTGATGTGTAGTGCCTCGCAAATGTCAAGCCGCCTGCTATCGCTGTATCTATCGATGATTTCTGTGTTGTTTGCTATGATATCTCTGGTGATGGTCTGGTTGTGGGAAGAGATTATATGTTCCTTAATGGAGCCCTGTTGCTTATGCATCGTCAATCGCCTGGAAAGAGATGTTGTCTTGCCTATATACTGAGTTCTTTGAGGCTTACAGTCCCCAAGTGGGCATTTGAAGGCATAGACGACGTTGGTCTCTTTTAAAGCGTTCTGCTTTGTGTCTGGAGATTTTCTCATGAGTAGGCTGGCCGTTTTTTTTGGTTTTATAGTAAATCGTCAGTTGTATCTTCTGATTTTTGTCTGTAGGGATAACGTTCTGTTAACAATATCTTTCAGGACCCTTTCCTCCGTTTTATGAGCTGGGAAAAGAAGTTCCTGTAAAATAGTCTAATAGGGGGTATAGGTGTTGTGTTAGTTGTCTCTTCAGAGGTTGCATGGCGTTTCACCTTCCTTCTTATGATGTCTTCAACGAAACCATTGGAGAAGCCGTTGTTGACTAGGACCTGCCTTACCCTACAGAGTTCTTCGTTGACTTGCTTCCATCCTGAGCTGTGGCTGAGAGCACGGTCGACATAAGCGTTAACAACACTCCTCTTGTACCTGTCTGGGCAGTCACTGTTAGCATTTAGGCACATTCCTATGTTTGTTTCCATAGTGTAGACTGCAGTGTGGAAACATCCGCTCCTTTCCATGACTGTTACATCTAGAAAGGGCAGCTTCCCATCCTTCTCCATCTCGTAAGTGAAACGCAACCCAGAATTCTGCTCAAATGCCTCCTTCAGCTCCTGCAGATGTCTGACATCAGGTACCTGTGTAAAAATGTCGTCAACATACCTGCAGTACATGGCCGGTTTCAAGTTCATGTCGAATAAGACCTTTTGCTCGATGGTACCCATGTAGAAGTTCGCAAACAGGACACCTAGGGGAGAACCCATGGCTACCCCATCTACTTGCTTATACATGTGCCCATCCGGGCTCAAGAAGGGTGCCTCTTTAGTACAAGCTTGGAGTAGTTTCCTTAGAATGTTTTCTGGTATGTCAAGAGGAGTACAGGCCGGATCACGATACACTCTGTCCGCTATCATCCCGATTGTTTCATCCACAGGTACGTTGGTAAACAGTGATTATACGTCCAACGAGGCTCTTATCCCTGTGGCCCGTGTTCCCCGCAGTAAGTCAACAAATTCCTTTGGAGACTTCAGGCTGAAGGCGCAAGGGACATAAGGCGTCAGCAAGCCATTGAGTCGCTTCGCCAGTCGTGGGTGGGTGTGGGTATCTGGCTGATGATTGACCGAAGTGGGTTTCCAGGCTTCAGAACACAGACCTCAGAACACGACTCAGCAGTGCTTCTCTCTCAGCAGTATCTAGGGAGAAAACACTGTTCTATACATCAACACAGCAGTTGTGGAATATGGAGTAACCTGGGCACAGGGGCCCGTGAGTCTTAAACTTACAGTATGTCAAGCTGGGTGTAACTGGTGAGTCAAATATATTCACTTCAAAATTTGTTTCTGGAGTGCTTTGTAACATCACCATTGTAACATCACCATTGTAACATCACCATTGTAACATCACCATTGTAACGTATCAAAATTTGGAGAAAGGAAGAAAACTCAGAGTGAGGGAGGTAGAGAGGTGGAAGGGAAGAGTGAGGAAGAGTGATCAGGTGAAAAGGAAAGTTTAGAATGAGAGAAAATGGAAGAGGAAGGAAAGTGGTGAAGGAAAGAGGTAGAAAATGGGAAAGTGCTGCCACCATCCATTCAAGAGATATTTATAAGAGAGGGAATGGAACGTGTCTGTACCACAATATTAACTGATGTTATCAAGTAACAACTGTACTCGTGTAAATCACATGGTCAAGACTCTTTTAAGTCATAATATTTAGCAAGTAAATTTCGGGGTGCTCCCCACTCTAACTTTCACTATACAAGATCTAGGAATTAGAATACCAGACAATTTAAAAAGTAAGTTAATCTATTATATATTTACTATTATATATTCACTCACATGGGTATCATAATTCAACCTTATCAACTTGACGTTCAAATGTCAGCATAAATACACAATTTGAGTCGCCATGCAAGAAATTAAGAGCAACTACAGATGACTGCTCCTGAAAATGACACACAAGTTAAATTGGTAAACATAATGTACATCTACCTTATAAGTTCAGTCTCCAAAGTGTCTGAGAATATGATGGTAGAGAAGGGGGGGGGGGAAATATGGCTGAGAGTCCCTACCCAGCCTGGGATAGGCCTAGTCTGGGCTGCTGGAACCTCTCTGGTGTGGCGAGGCTTCTCTCTCTCACTCTGTATCTATTCTGAAAATCAAATGTACAGTTCCATGGGTATTTAAGGGGGAACCGGGAGCTAAACTTCGCCTTCCAGAAGATAACCTCTGGCTATCTTCCTACCGCACCTAGACAGCGGCTTGTGTGATGGAAACGAACACAGCCACCCGTCTGCAGTTATCAGCTTAGCAGAGAGTGAAGTCACCTGAGGCGACCTGACCTCTACTCAATCTGTGAACATTAACACTTGAATGGTGTGACTTTATCAATGCTCAGGGCCGACAGTCTGGCGCCGCCAATATCCTGTGTGACTGACTCTATTTGCATGACATTAATAAAACCATTTATGGTGTTACAGTTTAATCCTCTGAGGCAGCTGGTGGTTTAGCCGAGCACAATCTGTGCCATGAGCGAGCGGGACACGCCCCATGTTCGCCTGCTCCAGTGAACGAACCTCTCACTACCTTACAGCTGAACATTTACCTCAACAGGATGGCTTCACAAACCTTAACTGCCTCTCGCACTGAGGCATCAGGAAGCAGCTGACCATTGCATTCCCACCCAGCAACATGCACTGAAAAGTTCAGAACTACTCCTTCGTTAGTTCAACGAGGCGGACGTGCCAGGAAGCGAAATGACAAACGTTATGACGTGATAGTTAATGAACGTCATTTGGGGGCCTCTGGCCGCTGCCTCCTGATGTTTGACAATCAGATGAGGTAAAAATGTAAAAAAAAAAGATTCCTGTTTTTGGAAACCGGTTGGCCATATCGAGGTCCCACTACGTCATCGTCTGACCTTCCACCAGGATGTCACCCACAATGTGTCACCTGACTCCCGGGGGCCTGTTTACTGCTGGTGAGTAAGGCGAGGTGCCCAGGTGCCGTGTTCCCACCCACACCGCACAGTAGGCATCCATCAGTCTCTGGAGACTATGGAGTTGCGCTCTGGTTGTCGGTCTGGAGTGGCCTCTCCAAGACGCAAAGCCAGGGTAGGTTGATATGGGGGAGAAGCTGTTACCCATGCAGCAGGTCCCCTCCCCTTTTCCACGGCGCCGAACATCTCCACAGGAAAGGCAAATGCCAATACAATTGGTTCAAGCGCCGTCACAGGAGCTGTCAGGACAAGGTTGAAGGCAACAACGAGCTGCCTCAGGGGCTCCAGCTCCAGAGTTGACCTCGAAGTTGGTAAAAGAAGAGACAGGGACTCCAACCCGGAGACCGCCGTGGTCGGGACCGGAGAAGAACCACCCCACCAAGGGCAAGAAAGACCCCAGCCTCCTGAAGCAGAGCCTGGGGCCCCACGAGCCCCAGGCTCGTGGGGCTGGGGCTCGTGCGGCCCCAGGACCCAATTATAATAATAATAATAATAATAATAATAATAATAATAATAATAATAATAATAATAATAATAATAATTGGGCCCAATTATTATAACCGCATAGAGTAAACATAACACTAAAGTATGCCACGTATGACCTTGTATACCACTTAGAACCTTGTATACCACGTATGTCAGTCCAATCCTGTAGTATGCAGCTCCAGCATGGAGTTTATATCTTGTCAAGCATAAGACTAAATTGGAGAAGGTTCAGAGGTTTGTCACCAGACTAGTGCCCGAACTGAGGGGCATGCGTTATGAGGATAGACTACGGGAATTAAAACCTCACGTCGCTGGAAGGCAGGAAAGTTACGGCGGACATGATCACCACATACAAGATTCTCAAAGGAATTTATTGGGTATACAAAAACAGTTTATTTAACACAAGGGGCACACGCACTAGGGGACACAGGTAAAAAAATTGAGTGCCGAAATGAGCCATAAAGACATTAGAAAGATTTGTTTTACTGACAGAGTAGTTAATAAATTTGAGGCTGACTCCGTACACAGATTCAAGAGCAGATATGATAGAGATCAATAAGTTCAGGAACCTGTACACCAGATGAGAGGCGGGACCAAAGAGCCGAAGCTCAACCCCCGCTAGCACAACTAGGTGAGTGGAGTACACAGAGAAGCACAGAACACAAGCAGCACAGAAGCCACGGAGAAGCAGACCGCACACACACAGTACCAGGAATTGAGGAAAATGGAAACAAATACAAACTGAGTATAAGAAACCCGCCAACATAAAGGTGTGTCACCCTAACGTAAACAACAACAACTTCACTATATTAGGAAGAAAGTGAAAGTTTAAATAAAAAAGTTAAACTTTCTAATTTCAAACTTTTGTCGGGAGGGGGAGGGGGGGGGGGAGCTTCCCTAGATCTTGGGACCAGACAACACACACACGGGGGTGTTGCAGTGGTCACTACACACGGGGGTGTTGTAGTGGTCACTACACACGGGGGGGTGTTGTAGTGGTCACTACACACGGGGGTGTTGTAGTGGTCACTACACACGGGGGTGTTGTAGTGGTCACTACACACGGGGGTGTTGTAGTGACCACTACACACGGGAGTGTTGTAGTGACCACTACACACGGGGGTGTTGGCAGCGGACGCCCCCCCCCCCACCATTTACATCATTCAATACTTCTCATATTTTATTTACCTATAAATGGTAGAGCATCGCCAGCCAGTGTTTGTATGCCAGACTTTGTGTTGCGTGTTTGAGTGGCTGAGTGTGTTGTGATTGTGTTTAACTGTTCGAGTACTCACCTAGTTGCTCTTGTCTAGTCGTGTGCCAGGGATGAGCTTCGGCTCATTGCTCCCGCCTCTACTGTCATTCAACTGGTGTACAGGTTCCTGAACCTTCTGGGCTCTATCATATCTACATTTGAAACTGTGTATGGAGTCAGCCTCCACCACATCATTGCCTAATGCATTCCATCTGTTAACTACTCTGAAACTGAAAAAGTTTTTTCTAACGTCCTTGTGGCTCATTTGGGTACTGAGGGATCTCCTTGTCTAACCTGTCAGTTCCCCTGAGAATTTTATGTATGGTGATCATCTCTCCTCGGGGTCTTCTGTCTTCCACTTTCGTAGCTGTGTCTTCAAGCACAATTAGTCGAGTATAACTAGGTGAGTGCACACACACACACACACACACACACACACACACACACACACACACACACACACACACACACACACACACACACCTCTATGATCAGAGGCAATGTATCGGACTGGAGAAATGTCACAAGTGGAGTCCCACAGGGTTCAGTTCTTGCACCAGTGATGTTTATTGTCTACAAAAATGATCTACCAGTTGGTATACAGAATTATATGAACATGTTTGCTGATGATGCTAAGATAATAGGAAGGATAAGAAACTTAGATGATTGTCATGCCCTTCAAGATGACATGGCCAAAATAAGTATATGGAGCACCACTTGGCAAATGGAATTTAATGTTAATAAATGCCATGTTATGGAATGTGGAATAGGAGAACACAGACCTCACACAACCTATATATTATGTGAGAAATCTTTAAAGATTTCTGATAAAGAAAGAGATCTAGGGGTGGTTCTAGATAGAAAACTATCACCTGAGGACCACATAAAGAATATTGTGCGAGGAGCCTATGCCACGCTTTCTAACTTCAAAATTGCTTTAAAATACATGGGTGGCGAAATACTAAAGAAATTGTTCACGACTTTTGTTAGGCCAAAGCTAGAATATGCAGCGGTTGTGTGGTGCCAATATCTTAAGAAGCACATCAACAAACTGGAAAAGGTGCAAAGACATGCTACTAAGTGGCTCCCAGAACTGAAGGGCAAGAGCTACGAGGAGAGGTTAGAGGCATTAAATATGCCAAAGCTAGAAGACAGAAGAAAAAGAGGTGATATGATCACTACATACAAAATAGTAACAGGAATTGATAAAATCGATACGGAAGATTTCCTGAGACTTGGAACTTTAAGAACAAGAGGTCATAGATTTAAACTAGCTAAATACAGATGCCGAAGAAATATAAGAAAATTCACTTTCGCAAACAGAGTGGTAGACGGTTGGAACAAGTTAGGGGAGAAGGTGGTGGAGGCCAACACCGTTTCAAAGAGTTATATAACAAAGAGTACTGGGAAGACGGGACACCACGAGCGTAGCTCTCATCCTGTATCTACACTTAGGTAATTACACTTAGGTAATTACACACACACACACACAGACACACACACACACACACGCACACACACACACAGACACATAGGATTTGGGCGGGATCCAAGAGTCAATGCTCGATCCTGCAAGCACAAATAGGTAAGTACACACACACACACACACACACACACACACACACACACACACACACACACACACATACACACACACACACACACACACACACACACACACACACACACACACACACACACACACACACATTACGCGGGCGCGGAGGGACACGAACACATTAGCCGTGACCTCTAGGGAAGCCGATGACAGGACATGAATTTATTTGATCTTTTACAGAGTTAAAAAGCTCGAGCAGTGCTTGTCGGTGTTTGAATGTCAGACTTTGTGTTGCGTGTTTGAGTGCCCGCGTGTTGCGAGGGTGTTGTCCTTGTGTGTGTGTTGCTGGTGGTGACCCAGATTATGGTCGTGCGTCCAGTAGTCGTGCGTCCAGTGGTCGTGCGGCCAACGGTCGTGCGTCCAGTGGTTGTGCGTCCAGTGGTCGTGCGTCCAGTGGTCGTGCGGCCAGTGGTCGCGCGGCCAGTGGTCGCGCGGCCAGTGGTCGTGCGTCCAGTGGTCGTGCGGCCAACGGTCGTGCGTCCAGTGGTTGTGCGTCCAGTGGCCGTGCGTCCAGTGGTTGTGCGTCCAGTGGTCGTGCGTCCAGTGGTTGTGCGTCCAGTGGTCGTGCGTCCAGTGGTCGTGCGTCCAGTGGTCGTGCGGCCAGTGGTCGTGCGTCCAGTGGTTGTGCGTCCAGTGGTCGTGCGGCCAGTGGTCGTGCGGCCAGTGGTCGTGCGGCCAGTGGTCGTGCGTCCAGTGGTTGTGCGTCCAGTGGTCGTGCGGCCAGTGGTCGTGCGGCCAGTGGTCGTGCGTCCAGTGGTCGTGCGGCCAACGGTCGTGCGTCCAGTGGTCGTGCGGCCAGTGGTCGTGCGTCCAGTGGTCGTGCGTCCAGTGGTCGTGCGTCCAGTGGTTGTGCGTCCAGTGGTCGTGCGTCCAGTGGTCGTGCGGCCAGTGGTCGTGCGGCCAGTGGTCGTGCGTTCAGTGGTCGTACGACCAGTGGTCGTACGACCAGTGGTCGTGCGGCCAACGGTCGTGCGTCCAGTGGTTGTGCGTACAGTGGTCGTGCGGCCAGTGGTCGTGCGTCCAGTGGTCGTGCGGCCAGTGGTCGTGCGGCCAGTGGTCGTGCGTCCAGTGGTCGTGCGTCCAGTGGTCGTGCGGCCAACGGTCGTGCGTCCAGTGGTCGTGCGGCCAGTGGTCGTGCGGCCAGTGGTCGTGCGTCCAGTGGTCGTGCGTCCAGTGGTCGTTCGTCCAGTGGTCGTGCGTCCAGTGGTCGTGCGGCCAGTGGTCGTGCGTCCAGTGGTCGTGCGTCCAGTGGTCGTGCGTCCAGTGGTCGTGCGTCCAGTGGTCGTGCGTCCAGTGGTTGTGCGTCCAGTGGTCATGCGGCCAGTGGTCGTGCGGCCAACGGTCGTGCGGCCAGTGGTCGTGCGTCCAGTGGTCGTGCGTCCAGTGGTCGTGCGTCCAGTGGTCGTGCAGCCAGTGGTCATGCGGCCAGTGGTCGTGCGGCCAGTGGTTGTGCGGCCAGTGGTTGTGCGGCCAACGGTCGTGCGGCCAACGGTCGTGCGGCCAGTGGTCGTGCGTCCAGTGGTCGTGCGTCCAGTGGTCGTGCGTCCAGTGGTTGTGCGGCCAGTGGTCGTGCGGCCAGTGGTCGTGCGGCCAACGGTCGTGCGGCCAGTGGTCGTGCGGCCAGTGGTCGTGCGGCCAGTGGTCGTGCGTCCAGTGGTCGTGCGGCCAGTGGTCGTGCGTCCAGTGGTCGTGCGGCCAGTGGTCGTGCGTCCAGTGGTCGTGCGGCCAGTGGTCGTGCGTCCAGTGGTCGTGCGGCCAGTGGTCGTGCGTCCAGTGGTCGTGCGGCCAGTGGTCGTGCGTCCAGTGGTCGTGCGGCCAGTGGTCGTGCGTCCAGTGGTCGTGCGGCCAGTGGTCGTGCGTCCAGTGGTCGTGCGGCCAGTGGTCGTGCGGCCAGTGGTCGTGCGGCCAGTGGTCGTGCGGCCAGTGGTCGTGCGGCCAGTGGTCGTGCGGCCAGTGGTCGTGCGTCCAGTGGTCGTGCGGCCAGTGGTCGTGCGTCCAGTGGTCGTGCGTCCAGTGGTCGTGCGGCCAGTGGTCGTGCGGCCAGTGGTCGTGCGGCCAGTGGTCGTACGTCCAGTGGTCGTGCGGCCAGTGGTCGTGCGTCCAGTGGTCGTGCGTCCAGTGGTCGTGCGTCCAGTGGTCGTGCGTCCAGTGGTCGTGCGTCCAGTGGTCGTGCGGCCAGTGGTCGTGCGTCCAGTGGTCGTGCGGCCAGTGGTCGTGCGTCCAGTGGTCGTGCGGCCAGTGGTCGTGCGTCCAGTGGTCGTGCGTCCAGTGGTCGTGCGGCCAGTGGTCGTGCGTCCAGTGGTCGTGCGTCCAGTGGTCGTGCGGCCAGTGGTTGTGCGTCCAGTGGTCGTGCGTCCAGTGGTCGTGCGGCCAGTGGTCGTGCGTCCAGTGGTCGTGCGGCCAGTGGTCGTGCGGCCAGTAGTCGTGCGTCCAGTGGTCGTGCGTCCAGTGGTCATATGTGTTCGAAGTTTCTATTGGAACGTAAAGGCTTATTAACGTCCAAATGCACTACTGCAAGTCTGCAACAAGGCCTGCGTCACGTACAGGTGTTGGCATCAATGTTATCAATATGTTACGCTCATGTTAAAATAAAAAATTGGTATTTTGTCATTTAAACATTTCTTGCTGCAGTTGCAACGGATTGCAACACACACATAAGAACAGCTTATATAAACGTTTGAAGTGATCTTTGTACCTTGAGGTTGAGTTACACACAGCACGAGGTCCCACCGTGCTTGTGAAGACACGGATTGTGGTTCCCATTAACCCCTCGTGTCTGCTGGTGCATCCTCAACTACTCTGCCGTCTGCTGATTCAGTGCACGCTCGAGTGCAAGCTTGGTGTTATGGCATGTCCCCCCTGCATGCCTCGTGGAGTAGAACTTTCCCTCATAAATCAGTGAACCTCCTGACTTCAGCTATGTAAGTTCAGAATGTCTAAGGTTGAGGGAAAGTCTAAGTAAAATCCACCAGTTTACTGGGGCGAACTTGTCTACACGTCACAGCTTATATACAACAAACAACTCTACACACTCACAACCAAATAACAATGAAGTAAATTAACACAAAGCACAAGTCATTAAGAAAAGATCACCTAATAACATAGTTACACCAGACAGGTCAAGACTGGTAAGTTGTTTGTGAACATGATGGGTGGTGTGGGGAACTGACCTGTCAGATTTATATTTATTGAATTTATATAGAATTTATATTTACGTTAATTTTTATATTTCGATAGCAAATTGTATGAGGTTTAAGCGGACTGTATTTCTGCAAATTCTCACAAATCGATCTCCTTACACACTGGGGGGGTGGGGGGGAAAGGTTATATTGTTTATATATGCAGCCAATCAAAACTACAGTATTAACTACATATATTAGTAATTAAGATTTGGAGGCCTCATCTTATATGGCTGATTTTGTCCCAGATAACCAGTAGGAACACGGATGAATAAGCCAGCTCCACCTTGTGGGTGTGGTTGGCTCCCAACTCATGTACTGGTTACTAGGTTTCTAGTGATTTTTCTTCCTCTTCAATTGTTCCTGTCAATGGGCACTTGCAATAATAGCAGGAATCCGATATATATGACAGTTATAACAGAGGAAATATTGGTATATTATAAGATAAGGACCAAGGAATAATTACCTGGATTATGTCGCTGCCGCGTGTTCTAACTGGAAAATAATCCTATCTACTTAACATTACTGGCTAGGAATGACTAGATAAGATTTTGGAAAGACGATGACCTGCATGTTGAAGATGGAAGAAGCACTAATTTATTCTCCATAACACTTCGTCCAAGGGAGAATTAATAGCTGTTTTGCTCCTTCGACTTTGGTCTAACAACAATGGCTGACTACTGGCCCTCCCTCCCACTGACACATCCCTTGTTGACCAGATGCATCAAGAAGTGGTTAGAGAGTGCCTCCATTTACTCTATTTTGGTACTAATAATTAAGTTAATTCAAGTGAAATGTTTTTATGATGTTAACAGTTCAAAGACTGCTGTATTAAGAATAATTCCCAGCAGAATAGCTGGTGAAATTAATAGCGCTATGTGGCAATGATATCTCGTTTTCTACGGGAGGAAAATTCCACTGTGCCACGTCTTCTATGAATAAACACTATTTCTAGGGTTAATATATTATTTACACAACAGCAGCAATATTATCTGCATATTGTATTTAATATTAGTAAATGGTGTCAGGTTTTCAGACATAATTCCCCGGGGCCGAACACGGGTCGAAGTCCAGTTCTTAGGACTTTCGTGACGAACACTGATATTCCTCCTTCGAATTATTAGTTGTTGATAAACACACATCAACATAATACCTCTGAGTAGGTCTCTGTTTCTCCTCCTGCAGTGGATTTCCCGCAGTGGGGGTGGTCCCTCCTCCTGTGGCAGATGGTGCGGCCCGGGGCCTTGTGACGGTCCTAAAGAAGGATGTCCGCCGTGGGAGACCTGTGCCGGTGCCGGTGCTTGAACCCATGGATGTTGTTCTGGATGGGTCCCCTGTAGTATTGCCCCCCCTGTGGTGCCACCTCCCATGGTGCCGCCCCCTGTGCTGCCACCCGCTGTGCTGCTACCCCCCGCCCTCCATGTTGCAGCGCCTTTTCTGGGGGTGCGGTTGCGCCGTCGGGGAATGCCGTGCCTGGTGCTGATGTTCGGTATGATAGTGATGATGACCAGCTTGTTGATGTTCTGAATGCTGACAAGCTGCCCTTCATGTGGGAATGGATGGCGCCGGTCCCCCTGTGCCCGTCTACTATTTGGGTCCCTCACATGCATGCATTCGTGTCCCCAGGTTCCGGAGTATATGATATGCCCTCGTGGATGTTTTCATCCTGATGTTCATCCTGATGTGTGGCTTCACTGGGAAGCGTACTGTATCAGGTTTCCGGTGGCGGATTTCCCGCATAAACACGGATAGGAGTGGCATGAGTTGCTTTCGCCTTCCCTTGCTGTGTTTGCTGTGGGCCCGTCAGGCCTGTGGTAGTGCCTTCGTTTCGTTTTTATACTGTGTTTATTGTGGTATTCTGTAATTTTATGTTTTATGTGTCTCGGGTGCGTGTGTGGCTGTTTTATATTGTTCCCGGCTCCTGTGTGTGCCGGTCCTTGTTTTCTCTTTGTATGTATATGTGTTGTGTGTTCTGTACTTTCCGTTTCCTGTGTGTTCTAGTTCTGTATTTATGTATGTGTTAGCTTTTGTAATTACAGTGTGGGCCTTCTAGCTTGGTGTGTCCAAATTGATTCAAATGTTCGTTGCCATGTTTCCTTTTGTGCCAATGACTTGTTTCTTTGTATTAACTTTGTGTAATAAGTTTTGTTTCCTGTTTTGTGCCCTGTTTCATGTTTTGTGCGTTTTTGTGCTTGTTTTGTATTTGTTATTGTTCTTGGGTTACTGTTTTTGAGTTTGTGTTTATGTGCCATGCTCAGTGTTCATTGTAATATTTTGTGGCCCCAGGTTTGGGTTTTTGTTTTATTCCTCTGTAATGCTACTTCTCTTGTTTGTCTTGTATTTATTTTTTATAAATGTGTATTTTTCCTGTGTGTTCTGAGCTTTGCTCAGGTGTAGGGTTATTGTGTTTTGTACATTGTATATTGTATGTGGTATTTTGTATGTTGTATATTGTATTTTGTATGTTAAGTATTGTGTCTGTACTATGTAATGTTTGTGATACATGTTTCTGTGTCTTGTTGTAGGCCCTTCAGGCCTGTTGTTTGGTACTTTTGTCTTGTTCTCCTTATGTGTTTTGTAGTCTCTGTATTTATTTTATTGTACTTATTCGCATGCTCTGCATGTAAAAATAAAAACTTGGCCATGTTGGTGCACTGAGTGTTGCATCAGGTGTGCACGGGGCTGAGTGTTGCATCAGGTGTGCACGGGGCTGAGTGTTGCATCAGGTGTGCACGGGGCTGAGTGTTGCATCAGGTGTGCACGGGGCTGAGTGTTGCATCAGGTGTGCACGGGGCTGAATGTTGCATCAGGTGTGCATGGGGCTGAGTGTTGCATCAGGTGTGCACGGGGCTGAGTGCTGCATCAGGTGTGCACGGACTGAGTGTTGCATCAGGTGTGCACGGGACTGAGTGTTGCATCAGGTGTGCACGGGACTGAGTGCTGCATCAGGTGTGCACGGGACTGAGTGCTGCATCAGGTGTGCACGGGACTGAGTTTTGCATCAGGTGTGCACGGGGCTGAGTGCTGCATCAGGTGTGCACGGGACTGAGTGCTGCATCAGGTGTGCACGGGACTGAGTGCTGCATCAGGTGTGCACGGGACTGAGTGTTGCATCAGGTGTGCACGGGACTGAGTGCTGCATCAGGTGTGCACGGGACTGAGTGCTGCATCAGGTGTGCACGGGACTGAGTGCTGCATCAGGTGTGCACGGGACTGAGTGCTGCATCAGGTGTGCACGGGACTGAGTGCTGCATCAGGTGTGCACGGGACTGAGTGCTGCATCAGGTGTGCACGGGACTGAGTGCTGCATCAGGTGTGCACGGGACTGAGTGCTGCATCAGGTGTGCACGGGACTGAGTGCTGCATCAGGTGTGCACGGGACTGAGTGCTGCATCAGGTGTGCACGGGACTGAGTGCTGCATCAGGTGTGCACGGGACTGAGTGCTGCATCAGGTGTGCACGGGACTGAGTGCTGCATCAGGTGTGCACGGGACTGAGTGCTGCATCAGGTGTGCACGGGACTGAGTGCTGCATCAGGTGTGCACGGGTAAATATAATATCTGCAATGGATTTGTTTTTTCTGGTGAACTCGGGTTGGTGAATAGATGGCCACTGCGAGCCAGCTGGTAAGTAAAGGTTAGAACAGCGTGAGTTGAGGGCGACGTCTACTGATCAAGCCAGGAGGTCACCACGCATTAACTAGCAGTGCTGGCATTGATCAATTCCGTGCACTTGCGCCTAATTTTGGCTTCTTCCTCGATTATGCATTTAGCATCCGTTCAGATCACTCGGTATCGCATCTGGCGTGTGGGCGATGCAGTGGAATGAAATGGAATTATCAGGGGGAAAGCACCAAGCCATTACGACTATATAGCACTTGGTAGGGGTCAGGATAAAGATCTGGGATGGGACGGGGAATGGGATGGGAATGGTGTCCAACCACTTGGACGGTCGGGGGATTGAACGTCGACCTGTAGGAAGCGAGACCATTGCCCTGCCGTTCAGCCTAAGTGCTTGGGCATTATTAGGATGATGTAAGCCTCTTTAGTGTCGAGGGGAACAACCAGCATACTGACAAGTGTACACCAAATGGGTCGCAACACCGGGGCTGGAACAAAGTACCCAGACAATTCATAGGTAAAAAGTGCAAGCGGGAATAATTGGGACGAGGAACGACCAAAAAATTGTATTGACCGACGCCAGACAGGACCAGGGAAAACTTACTCGCTAGTCTCTAAATGAAAAACCTCACCAGACAGACAGAAAAGCTGTGGTAATAACAAGATTCACCCACATCAGCTCCGGACCTCACACAGACGCAAAAGGACGACACACGGCAAAACGGACAGATTAGTAGAAGGAAGCAGCTGTTATTTCCTATGACATCTGATATGAACGTTCGTCAGAAAATGTAGTGGACAGCAGCGTGGGGCGCGAACGAATTTGGAGAATTCGAACCATTGTTTAAGGAGGGTGCTCACAGGCCCTACATATAACAGTTGGAACAGACGAGGCAGTGGAACACCTACCGTCTGGTGTATTTAAGGAAGTTGTGCTGGTTACTCCTGAAATAGAAATAAGTAACACAAAGGTTACTGTTTCTAAGTATCCAACATATCTGGACACGGAGTACCTTCATCTCAACAATGCAAGTGTTGTGTGGGCAAAGAGGAATATTGTACTTGGTTCAAAAATCAAGTCAGGTAGTTGCCCTGTTGAAGGATGAGGCTTTAGAGGGACTTTGTGTGCAGGGATTTTGCGGCAAGAAAGTGGATAAAAATATTGAGGAACCCATATTACGTATGAAGAACTCTCGTTGGGGAATATATATATAGCTTGGAAATCCTAGTTTGACCCCAGATACCGGAACTATGGTAAGAAAGGAATTCACATTCGTGAGAGTGTAGTCAAGATTGGAAAAAAGGAGAAAAGTTCTTGCCATCTTGTTGCACTTGTTGAGGCATCCATAATGCTGGTTCCTCTCTGTGCCCCACGAAGCCCCATCTGAGAAATTACAAGGAGGATAGACGAAGTTCCGAAGAGAGCCCGGACGATCGTTCCTCAGGATCAAGGTAGCAACAGTGGAGAGACAACGGGAGCCCTTGTGACCAACGTTTGAGAGAAAGAAACGGCGACGATTAAGGCTAAGGCCTAGTGACAGTAGGAAAGAAAGCCGAAAAATTGTACCTCTCGTGGTGACTGGGAACATCCAGGGCAGCGTCGTGATCTCTGAGGTTTTTTATTTTATTGTTGCCGCCGAAGGCGGCTAGTTTATTGTGCACCCCATACTCATCCTGTGAGCGGTAGCGCAAAAGCATTACAGAGGGCACAAAAGGTCTTTATCAGACCTCATCTTAGATTATTTCATAAACAATTTCATCTGTCCTTCACACCTTATAGTTACAATGTCAGCTAGTTACAGAGTAAGTTCTATTTCAAGAGCTACATATTTACAGTAAGTTATCATACATTAATGGTAGGTCTTATCGCTAATACATAATAGTTTGACGGTTGGTACACAGATCCTGGAATGTCTCAAAAGGTTAGACAAGAGAATTGAAGCACTAGAAAAGTTAGCTAAGGCAGCTACACGGAGTGAAGTAAGGGAGGGAAAAGAAGGCGGAAGAAAGCGAGAAAGAGAATGGAGTATCACTGATGGAAGAATCTCAGGAAAATGAACTGCCCTCAGGTGATGGCAGTGTTCAACCTTCTGTGGTGGGAAATGTCGTAACAAAATGTAAGGCAAAACGGTTTAACAAAATACAAGTGGAGGACACAGTTAAGAATCAAGTCCCCTCTAATATCAGTAGCTGCACAATTGAGGAGCAAGGAGTTGTGTTACGGTGTTGGAAGTCTGTGTCTAAGAGGCATTTGCTTCTCAGTAAATTTGTAGAAAACGGTAAAGTTTGGGGATTGAAAACGCCTCTTGGCAACAAAATATATTGTGCAAGGATAATGCCGTGGAACGGTGGATGTACATTATTATTATTATACTCTTAGAGAGAGAGAATATTGACTTGGTATGATGGAGAGAATTATTGGGATGATCAAGCACTTTGCCCCCAAGAGTGTAATATTAAGATTATTGTAATATATTTTGTAATATGTACTATGTGATGACTATTGAAATAAGATATATGTATTTGAACTGTATATTAATATTGTCTACTGTGTGGCATTATGAAGCCCCTTGACGGACTTGAAGTAGATGACGGAAGAAATAGCCTAGCTTCTCTATCTTTCCGGGATGTATTGTATTATCTCAATAAACTTACTTGACCTTAAAGCTCACCTTGACTTCATTTTGATCCTATCTTCAGCCAATTAATTTTTATGTAATTATTATCAAACCTCTTAAATCTCTTGAGTTTTTATTCAGTTCTTAAAAAATAATAATTTTTTTGTACCAAATGAGACATTGACACAATCATCATCATGCTGAGAGCCTCTTTTTTCCTGATTTCAAGGATGTATTTCAGCTGTATTGCATGGTTGCATGCAATAGACACTTTTGCTCTAGATTGAGCTCACTTTCGATTGCGACGAATTTCCAATCCAAAAACAAAATTCATTCACATTTGCATCTATTCAAAGAAGCACACATACAACTGTGAAGAGCCTCTGGTGGTGAAGTGGTTGAGACACTCGCCAACAGTCACTACCCCATCAGCCGGCGACATAACAATGCAGGCAGACCGCTTCCTGGAGAAAATCGTTTAAGATGGTTAAAACTGTCTAGAGTTACGGTAGTAACCGCAAGTGAGCCTTGAGAATTGAGGCGGTACCGTCTGGCGGGGAATCTCTGGACGCTGGAGCATCTGTCTTCTGCTTCAGTGCGCACCACCCAACACCAGCGTCTCGGACTGTTGCAAATGTTGAATTGCTATTGAATACGGTTAATATTCCGGTTGCAATACATCTGCCTGACCATCATTGGTCTTGAGTGAGAAAATACAATTTTGAGAATAAGCTGCAATTGCACCTTGTGCATGCAGCTTGCTGATGCAACGGCAAGCTATTTCGCTGCACGACCAACGCAACCATTTCTCTCTCTCTCTCTCTCTCTCTCTCTCTCTCTCTCTCTCTCTCTCTCTCTCTCTCTCTCTCTCTCTCTCTCTCTCTCTCTGGACGAGCCACGGTAATTATTGTCTCCCTGGACGACCCCAGCAACCATGTCTCCCTGGACGACCACAGCAACTATTGTCTTCCTGGACGACCACAGCAACCATTGTCTCCCTGGACGACCCCAGCAACCATTGTATCCCTGGACGACCACAGCAACCATTGCCTCCCTGGACGACCCCAGCAACCATTGCCTCCCTGGACGACCCCAGCAACCATTGTCTCCCTGGACGACCACAGCAACTATTGTCTTCCTGGACGACCCCAGCAACCATTGTCTCCCTGGACGACCCCAGCAACCATTGTCTCCCTGGACGACCACAGCAACCATTGTCTCACTGGACGACCCCAGCAACATTGTCTCCCTGGACGACCACAGCAACCATTGTCTCCCAGGACGACCCCAGCAACTATTGTCTCCCTGGACGACCACAGCAACTATTGTCTCCCTGGACGACCACAGCAACTATTGTCCCCCAGGACGACCACAGCAACCATTGTCTAACTGGACGACCACAGCAACATTGTCTC
>WNGS01158473.1:15139-40471 GCA_020271785.1 Procambarus virginalis
CCATGAGATACCCTATCACCTGCCTGAAGCGAAAAGTCTTATGTGAAAGATTGACAACTGGAATGAGTGCACCTTTATCGAGCACTACAATTAAGTGATGAGGAATTAATAAGCGATCACATCTCCCAGCAACCTGAAGGGTGGTACCTGGTTGTATGTGACGTCCCACGGCTACTTTAATAAATTTAACAGAATGTGGGGGCAACTCTGTTTAGTCAATGCATGCAATGCGCATGACCTCTTAACTGTGTCTGGAAGAGACTTAAAAATTAATTTTGGATAGTGCGCATTATATTTCTGCTTCCTCTTAATTGAAGCTACAACTGGGGGATGGTCGATCATCTCCACTGGGTAGGAAGTCTGTCCCAACCGCAACCTGCAGTTCCTAGCCCTTTTTGAGCAGACAAGGAATAATCAAATCGCGACAGAAAATCAGTTCCCATTAAGATGTGACCAGGAAAATCAAGGTTCTCTACGATCGTACATGTGTGAGGCTGCAATCCCCCATCAATTTCAAAATTAACTGTACCTTGACCTACGATCTCAATCTTTTCCCCATTGACCGCTGTTAATGTCTTTGCGCAACGTTTAAGACGTGCATACTTAAAATTGCTGAAGGCTGACTTTTTAATAACAGTTGCCTGGCTCCCTGTATCAACAAAAGCCGTCAATCTTACACCTTCCACTTTCACTTCAAAAGTAGGCCTACCATCACTAGGAGCCTGCTTTCATGCTTTCGTACTAATGAGTTTACAATCTCTCTGTATATGTCCGTGCTTCCCACAGGAGTAACACCTCCGCGGATCTCTGTTGGTACCCCGCGCAGGGTGGCTCGAACTTGCAGCTGAGGGCTGCTTCCCGCCTGGCGAACCCGCGCTCCAGCTTCTCAGCTTGTCTCGCCCGCCTTGACTCAACGCCTCTACGTATGGGGACGGCTGAGCGCCCGATGTCCCTGTGCGCGTCTGCCTGTCCAAGGCTGTGGCGGCCTGTTGGACTAGGTCTTTATAACTCACGAACGCTCCCTCTGCAAATAAAAACGGTCCCATAGCAGAAGGTAACGTTTTGCAGAACAATTGTTTGGCTAATCGCTCTGCCTGACTGGAATCTAACCCCAGTTCCGTAGTAAGGTCGTCAACCCTGCCCTTTAATAGTGTCCCAAAATCTTTGACGGTGCTGCGGTCATCCCTCTTCAGTGACTGAAGATAAAAATGCGCCTCATCTTCTGACACCTTTCCTTAAATCTGTCCCTAATCGCTTGGACAAACTGTGGCCAAGTCGTCAGGTGCTGAAACTCTGACAATCTCGCCAGTGGACCGGCTACGTCCACGCAAGACCCCATAGCGAGAGTAATTTTCAAACTGTCCTCTGGGACAGCCTCCAGCATCGAACTAATCTGACAGAGCCAGTCTTCCACTCGGCGGTTGCGTTCCACCTTAATAAGCGGCAATTCCGTACCTCTGAGTGTCGGTAGAGTCAACCTGGGAATCAGACTCATAATTCCCGGTTTGTATGATGCGGGGCTACTGGAAGTGGGTGGGCCCTGGGGGTGGGAACTGGGTGAGGGTGGGGTTGGGGTTGAGGAATGGTGTGGGTAGCCTCGGGTTGGGGTGTGGATTGAGGGTGGGGATGGGGTTGAGGAATGGTGTGGGTAGCCTCGGGTTGGGGTGTGGATTGAGGGTGGGGATGGGGTTGAGGAATGGTGTGGGTAGCCTCGGGTGGGGGGTGGATTGAGGGTGGGATGGGGTGAGGAATGGTGTGGGTAGCCTCGGGTTGGGGTGTGGATTGAGGGTGGGGATGGGGTTGAGGAATGGTGTGGTAGCCTCGGGTTGGGGTGTGGATTGAGGGTGGGGATGGGGTTGAGGAATGGTGTGGGTGGCCTCGGGTTGGGGTGTGGATTGAGGGTGGGGATGGGGTTGAGGAATGGTGGTAGCTCGGGTTGGGGTGTGGCTGGAGGTTGGGGTTGAGGTACTGTGTGGGTGGTCTGGGTTGGAAAGGGAAAGGGGTGGCCTGAGGTAGGAATGGGTATGGGGTAGCCTGGGGTTGGGGGAAGGGTTGGTATAGGAATGGAGGTTGGGTTGGTATATGAAATGAGGATGGGGTTGGTATAGGAAGTGAGGATGGGGTTGGTATAGGGGATAGGGTTGAGGTTGTTGTGATGGGTGAAGTGTACCCAGGTATTGTGGTATTGCTCTGTGATGTTTTCCTGCTGTTGGTGTGGCGTCGATGTTATGTGTGGGGGAACCCAAGACGGCTCCCCCCACTCATGGGACGAATCCTCCCTAGACTCCCCACTCATATCAATAATTGTATCTGCACTTGCCCGGAAAGATACGCCCGGCTGCCCAGTCCTTTGCAGAACCCGCGACCCCGTCGCCTCAGTCCCACTGACTCCACCTGTGACGTCAGCTGAGCTCCGAGCGTCCCCAGTCGAGCGGTACCCAGTGGTGTCGGAAGAGGTGCGATCCTCTACACTTCCACTCCCAGTGGTGTCGGAAGAGGTGCGATCCACTCCCTACACTTCCACTCCCACTGGTCGCCACTGACTGGTCACTGTCTGGGTTAAGCATGTCCTGTGATTGCTGGTGTGCCATGTTTCTTGTAGCTACCCTTCGATACAACCTCTACCCGGACTTCACTACAACCGTGAACTTACACAAATAAAAACACAACTCTTTTCTAAGAGAAAACTAACCAAATTCCCAAAGTAGGAAATACAACGATTAATCGAGAGAATCGCTGAAGTGAATTCGATGAATGAGCGTCTGCCCCGCACTCGTGTCTGACCTTGAAGTAACCCGCAGTTCTATTACTGAAACCTAAGTCCTTTACGTTAAAAAAATTAAAGAATCTAATTCATATAAAACAATTTAAAATGATAAAATAACTAACGCGCAGCACTCGTGATAGATTAATAAAGAATATTTACCGTACTTCAATACTAAACGCACTTGAAGTGAGCAGCGTGGCCACTGATGACTGATGGAGCGGGGCCAGCTGCGCTGAAAAACTAAGTCCCGCGCTTTTTCGCTTAAACGCTGAAAAATCAAATTTTTGTTCTGAAGGAAAATAACTAGTTTTACGTTACTAAACAGCTCTAGCGATTAATATAGACTCCCAGGACATATATGTGCTTGCCAAAATTTGAATTTTCACCAAAAACTTGCGTTTTTTACTTAGTGCTGGACTCTGCCAAATTTTTGCACCCAGAAAAAATTCTATCACCCAAAATATGGTAAAACTCCCTTAATTCGTCAAAAATGGGTTTCTTGTTCTCAGATATAAATACGCTATTATTTAATACTGACGCTGTATACAAAACAACACTGACACATCGGGCGGTTTCAACACTCATCAATTCGAATTTTCATCAAAATCTGAGGTTTTCACCTCAAGTGGACTCTAATAAAATCACAACACGATTTTCTCGAAAAAATAACTAAATTCGGCAAAAATGTAATTATCACTGTTTAATGCTTAAGAACAGAATTACGTCCCTTGCGCGCACTAGAGAGTAATGCTGGCCCCAGAATGTACACGAAACATGAGAATTCGAATTTTCGCCAAAATGTACGAATCTAGCCCAAGCTGGACTTAGAAAATTTTTCGACCTACGTTTCCACAAAAAAAAATTCTAAGTCTAAAAACGTAATTCTACCGTCTTACTGGTAAAACTAGAAACAATATCACTCGCAACGACTGGGGAATCCTAATGATGCCCAGACCATGTACGTTACCCACTAATACAAATTAATTACAGTTAACGACTTTCCAACGTTGACTTAGCCGAAAACTTATCCCAAAATACTTAGAAATATTTCCACGAGTTCTATCAGACACGAAAATTACTATCCCTTAACAAACTCCTTCACTTAACTATCGTGACCGACCTATAGCCCTAAGTTCAGAGGATTAACTACGCTCTAGAACCAACGCCTCTGACTTAGACTGATATAATAAGGAATAGCAAGACTTAATGTACGCACTTAGCCTAATATACACGAAAATACTGAACACTTAAAAAAAATTTGAACCGGGGATTGAATTTAGGGGAAAAAATCGTTAATCTCTAGAAAACGCAATTAAACGGGATTACTTTATAAATTTAATTATACTTAATTTAAAGATACACTCGACTTAATACTATAATTGCTCCTACCGGCTCGCCGTCCCGCGCCTAGCCTAGGGGTCTCGACCGTCTAGATTCTAACAGAGCGACACGCAGCTTTCAGCAACAATTAGACTAGAGGCGACTCAACCTCCACTAAGTGTGCGACCACTTAGTCGTTGAATCGTTGCTAGGTAGTATACTAGTCCGTCCCTCGGAGGCCGCAACGCCCTTCACGGATTTACGTTTTTCCTTAGCGTTTTGGGTCGTCTAACAACGCCCTCGGACTATCTCCTGGCGTCCCACAGATAAATCCGCCCAGACAGCCCACAAGGAACTGCTGTTGAGAGTATGATGGCTCCCAACACCTCTGAATCTATTGCAATGGGTCGAGTATGGTACCCAGTCCAATAAACTCGGAGCGGTCTCCTTAACCAATAAAACTGAACAGAAATTACTTACTAACTAATCCTTAATAGTATCAGCCCGCATGAACGCAAGATTCGCCAATCCCCACTCAAACGCACTGTCGTGAGGCGCACTGCTAATCCTGGCCCGCGGCTGTCCTCCCTAGCCTCCACGCACGTGTCCGAATGGCGAGACGCGTGAGCCTTTCAACAATTTCAAACAAAATTGTTGAAACCACCGCTGTGCACCATTGTAACACGGGACGGGTTCTCTCTACTTTCTCTACCCTCTTTTTCTCTCTTTACCCGTGTTCTTTACTTTAGTTCTTAACCAAGGGACCCCAAGACTTTTACTCGAGAGCAGACTCCACGCCACGTGGTCTCAAGACGATTTACCGACTTGAGATTCTACAACCCGTATGACGTGAAAATAGACTTCTAGCAAAGTTCTAGGATCTCCTTTCCGCCGCCACCACCAGACCAGTAACCAAAATGAGCAATGATCGAGTCTGGATCGACCACGCTAAACAATCAACCTTGGGGCTTGATTCCCCACTAGTACAAATAAACCCTGGATCTTACGTGTGTAGTTAATTAAAATCAACAGGGATGATAATCCTGATGGGATGTGAATGATATCCTCAGATTCGAGGAGCATAGGCGTCCACCTCAACTCGACCACGTGGGGACCACGTGACAAGGACAATTCCACATGAATACAAAAGAAAATGGAAATAATAAAAAATACACATTAAGCTAATTAATTTATTCAAAAAATTAAGCAACATCTAAATAATTGAGCACTCCCTACCTGAACACTAACGGCAATGAGTGACCTATCCCTAAGAAACTCCAAGCAACTTTTACCTTCTATAGACAGCTAGATGTTGTGTTGCCTTGGGGAAGAGGTGAGATGGATGACCTCTCCCAGTTGCTGCTGAAACCACACTGCCCTGTCCTCTCTCTCCACTACCCAGAGGCCTACATCTGTATTCTTCCGCTAGTATCTAAGTTACTTTGCCAGGCTTAAGTTATAACAATTAACCTCTGTCGTACTGAATTATCCGGATTGATTGATTTATTGTACTGAAGTTAAGTTACACAAACATCTTAAGGAAGAGCTATTCCCAATTACAAAATAGCCATTTGCCCTCTGAGAAATAGAGGACATGTCAACTCTGGTGACCTGTGAACTCATAGGTCACTCCGCCTCACAACCTAGTTCTTGCTTGTGACGTCACTGATGGTGACTTAAACTCCTTCTAATAATGAGAATACTCTTGATATTATGAACAGTAGTACTATACAATACAATTTGAATGCAAAATGACTGAAGGTTAATTTCTCTAAATAAGTGAATACCATAGGATGATTCATTATGAACAAAGGCGTCAGGTTATCCTCACCACAATTCCCCCAGGGAGGATGCTCCCATGTGCTTGGGGTCAGGTCTCTACCCGAGCCTTCTAGAACCTTCTTACAACAACCTAGATTGTTACAGTAAGTCGATGGATTGTCCCTTCTGGACAACCAACCAAAATCTCTGTAGAGTGCTTCTACTTTGATCAGGAGATCACCTTGTATGATTCCTGTTCTTGGAGAGGGGCGCAATGTCACACATGCAGGAGGTGTGGCTCCAACAATGGCCTCGTTGTTACGTGTACACATCCACTTCGAGCCGCTGTGACTTCCCACTCCCTACTTATTTGGTATGACCTCCTCAATCCCCTTTTTGTTTGAATTATATATATGTACCACACTGTCCACAGCAGTGGTGCTTTCTCTCACTATCTTTTGCTTCCTGGAAAGTCTCAGTGACGAGAAAAAGAGATGATATTGCAGTCTCTCTAGGCAGATAGAATGCCAGTCACATAAAACAAACACAATGGTAAAAAAAAGGAAAAAAGTTAAACTGCAAGTTGTCTTCACGGTGAGGTAACTGTAGGATAAGACAGAGGGGAAAAACTCCAAGTGAAGCTGCAACAGCCAGTGAATCTGGATCAGAAAATGAAAAAGCTGAAGCTGTAGCAGCAGCTGAAGCTGTAATTAAAGCTAAGGCAAGAAGCCTTAAGCAACACACGTAATAGTCATAATCACTCACACCAGCCCTCTAGAGCAAGTGCTGATAAGGAGAAGATTGTTATAAACCTGGTAAATCAATTGCTAGATTTATCTCCACCAGAACAATCACTTGACTCCTTACAAGCCTTTAGTTTTCAGCTTGAGTCACTGTTAAATTCCTTCAGAAAGGAGGTGGATCACCCCACTGCTGAGTGGATGACTAAAATTATCATCCAGAGAAAATTGTCAGGTGAGATACTCAATAAATTGTATTAATACCAGAATGGTAATATCCTGTTAATGCAGGATATATTCGCAGGTTTGGGCAACATAATCAATCAATCAGAAAACCAGGCATTTAATAAATCCTCTGAACGCATAGAAACGGTATCCACATCAGTTTCCTTACCTGAAACTCCTAGTGACACTGTCATTAGGTAACAAGGGTACTAATAATCAATGTAATAACAATAAGTCAAACACTAATTCATCAGACCTAGAGCCCCACAAGTGCTCCTAAGGGACCAAAGAGCCCCACAAGTGCTCCTAAGAGACCTAAAAGTCCAATAAGTACTCCAAAGAGCCCAATAATTTCTCCCCAGAGTACACCGAGTACTCACAAGAGAATAAATAACAAGCAAATGCAAGCAGCAAAACCATCACAACATGCAGTTGCAGTTTCACCTAAACAGGTGACCCCTAAACGAACTGTAGGATTGGGTTTGTGACGGTGTTCCCCCCCTTATATTTCTCACACGCCAGCTGTAAGAGTCATATCCACTATACCCAAGCGTTCTCTACATTGCGGGCTACAATTTGATGTATGTGGGAGCTTGTAGTGTTCTCGCGTTGGCGAGAAATTTGTAACAGAAGGAAGTTTTGGCCTGTTGTTTAGGCCCTTTAGGACGCCAATATGGCGCTGGTCCCTCCGTTCTCCCGCCAAAACTGTATGACGTCAGTGGCACCAGATTGGTCACTGACAGTGACGTGGCATAGGGAGCCAATGAAAATCACCCCTGGCAAGTATGATGTCACGAGCAAGGGGGTCCGGAGATCGCGCTTTTGTGGCGCCACCAGTTTGACACGACTCATCAAGGAGGTCGGACGTGCGAAAGTTGGTCCTGTCAGTTGGACAGTTGTATCCCGTTCCCGTGGATTTTTCGCGTCACCCGAAGTCTGCAAGTACTCTGTGAGGTCTTCCTTCGTTCATGTGTTGGACCAGAGAGGGAATCGACGGAATATTGAGCAACAAGTGCTCCAAGGACAGGTACTGTGCAAGAAGAAGTGAAGTCTGTGCAGTGACGAATGCGACGTCTGAGACAGTTGACCCGTTTTGTGATGATGTAGTGGCTGGGCCGATCCACCGGGAACCAGTGGGAAGAAGAAAACTAATTGGGTATCAGGATGACTGCAGCCGAGAAGTAGGTTGGTAGACGTAGTTGAGAGGAGAAGTCGACGGCCAGGAGACCGACTCCAACCCTTCAAGAAGTTGTGGAGGAGCACGGACCTGCAGAGGACAGGGCACGGAGACGATGTGTTACTTTGGGACATTGATTGGGTTCCAGGAAGTGAGCATCAGTGTGAGTGGGGGCGTTCCCTACAATGGGGGAGAGAGCCGGGACCAGGAGTTGCAATTCAACTCTCACCGGAGGGCTAGTCCGCACAGTGAGGTGGAAGTAGGTGATTCAGTTTCCCTCCCAATTCCCCTTTAGTCAGCTATATACTTAGCCAGAGTATTTTATATGTCGTGAGCAAGGCTCACCAATGTCTATGTCATGGTAGGACACAGTTGTGAGAAGTGAGGCTGTAGGAAGCTCTCACAGTATATATTAGTGGTGTGTGGATGCACCTGTGATTATTGAAGAGTCTGCTATGTCAAGGATATCTATACTCATGTGACATAAATAGTATAAGTTTGTGTCAGAGAATATATATATATAAAGTGTACCAGTTATTGGTGTTAGGCTGTGTGCCCAGTATTTATCTTACTATTATTGATATTGATGAATTGATCTATATATATATATGCTTGTGTGTTGAATAACTTTTCATGTGTACAGTTTTTCAGTGTCATTGTCATTGAAGTGAATTATGGTGTTGAAGAACAGTGCAGTGTCTTATTACGTTTATTATCATTACTGTGATATACGGTGTTTAATGCCTTACTGTGAGCTACAGTGTTAATTGCCATTGGAATGAATTAGTGAGCATTAAGGCCAGTGCAGTGATTAGCAGCGTTTACGCCATTATAGCAATTAGTGTGTTGATTGCCCGATTTGTGTTTGCTGAGAATTTAAAGAAACAGGCGCTTAACGCCAAAGAAACAAGTGCAGAGAGAGATCACACAGTGAGGGGGAGCCGCTCAGCTGATTTTACATTGACATGAGGGGGAGTATTGCCCTCTAGGAGAATTCCAGTTTTGTGAAGAGAGAGAGTGACTTACTGCATGTACTTGCTGCTTGCCTGTTGATATATGAATATGATATCTTGAAACTTTTAAGTAAAATACAAAATACCTTCGCATTTCTATTATCCCTCCATATTCTTGTTGCTATAGAACAGTTCTAAAGAGTGAGAGTGATAGAGATACATACCTGCCTGATATCAGATTTATTTAGAGTGCTCTTGCCACTGTTACCACAATTCCACAATACCACTGACGTGTTACTGGACACGGGAAACACCAGTTGGCGACCTTGCAGTTAGTAGTAGAGCCCTTGTCGGGGCAGTCACACGGTTGAGAGAGAGCAAACTGTGTTCCCACTCGTCTTTGGCTAAAAAGGCCGGCCGGGGATTGACTGGGATACTCTCCTGGCGAACAGTGGCGCCGCGAGGATTGAGTGAAGACCCGCAGGGCTACGGTGAGTAACAGTTATCACTAATACTACTGGATGGTGTCTATGTAGAGAGAGAGACACCCCGATGTTGGCGACCGTTGATAGAATATCTGGTACACTGTTACTTGCCCCGCGCACACACACGTACCCCGACAGGTTCATGTTTGTTTTGCAATCAAAAACATTCTCTGTACAAATGTACTAATTATCCTATTAGATACACACGAGTCAGACGACTCAAACAGTTACACAAATGTACTAGGTGTCTCAAATCACATAATGTTAACAGCTGTGACACCACACTGAACCTGCAATAGGTGTAGAAGGGGCAAGCATCATGCTGCACTGTGGAAATTTGTCAAAACAAATTATATTAATCTTAGAATAGGAGGTAGAGAATCTACACATGTACAGTGCTGCAAGGTGCGAGATGCTTACAGCGTAATTTCACCAGCGTCTTAAGTGGATGCAACCTTGCCCACTGCCCAACTCCAAGTAAAGAATAAAGGGACCAAGATCACCACTCGTGGACTATTTGATCAAGGATCCCAGAGAACTTTCATTATTGAGAAAGCCGCAGAGGCACTCAATTTACAACCAATCAGACAGGTAAAATTAAACTTGTCAGGGTTCATGATAAATCGAGGACCCCAAGAATACTCAGTAGTTCAACCGCTTGTACATCTAGGTAGTCATGTCAAGGCTATCCAAGCATTGTTGTAGATCAAATACTTTTTGACTTAAATATTAAGGGTCTGGGGTACACAGCCCAGTTCCTGCAGGAACGTGAAATTAATTTGGCTGACAACAAGCTAACGTCTGACCGCCTTAACAATGTAAATGTAATAGTTGGAACAGACTACTATTACACAGTTCATTACTGGACATATTAAACGATTGGGTATGAATATGCTCCAATCTGCAGGTGGCTACTTACTAACAGGTAAACTTTTAAACCAGAAGAAGCCTATGCCTTCCAACAATAATAAATTAGTCAGCAGTAAATCAATTCTCCAGCAACAAGCTAAATGAGAAACCCAGCTGAGTAAGAAACCCAGATTGAATTCACCGAGATGTTTCATAGCTCTCAGTGGAAAATCAGTGGTCCCTACCTAAACAGGTACATGTCACAGCGACTAAGCCATTGAATCCACTGCAGACCTAGAATTATTTTCGACATGTAAGAATTGACCACACTCAGTCTCCCTAGGTAATCAATAATATTAGGCTAGAGAATCTAGCACTCCCTGGGTAATCAATAATATTAGGCTAGAGAATCTAGCACCCAATGAATCCAGCATTCCTGAATTTATCAATACCACGAAGTCATCAAGCAACTAATAAACTTATAAATTCACTACGACCAAGGTTCATAATACCTGCGCTTAATGTTTGAAAAGAAAACCTTATTAATTACACATTTTCTGCACTAAGAGTTAGTGAAAATATTTGCATTAATTTTTGTTAGAGCTATTTTTCTTTCGTTTCTGCTTATTACTGTGGGGGCGCCAGCATGAACAAAATTCCAAACTTACCAATATGTAAGTGAACATACCACAGAGAACTAATAACCCGTGAAACGTTTAGGTTGGGAAAGTGTTACAAATTACCTACAAATAGGATTAATCGTAGCAATAATTAAATTTCCAGCAACCTTAGGTTTCCCATCGTTTAATGCATTACCATTAAACTATAAGCATTGTAACTTAACTTGCTTAATGAGCTCAATTCACAGCTCACCCCTGAGTTAGCGTAACAATTGAGCGCTTTGTTGGTCATAATGATGTTAGAATGCTATAATGCTGCACCTCGCTAATTCAAGCACTGCTCACCAGAGAATCTGCATAGGTTCCGTGTTTAGCTATCCTTCAAGATGGATCTTTCACTAATAACCCGAGCTGACCCTTCAGCTTACCTGTGAATTAACGTAATAATTGAGCGCTTTATTGTTCCCCATGCGAATTCGAGCTCAATATTGCTCACCATGATAAATGAACGCTTTATTGCTCCACCTCGTTAATTCGAGCTCAATTTAGCTCACCTTGTTAATTCGAGGTCAATATAGCTCACCCGTTAACGAGCTCAATATAGATCACCCTGTTAACGAGCTCAATACAGCTCACATGTTAATTTGAGCTCATCACAGCTCACAATGTTAATTCGAGTACATTACTGCTCACCATGATAATCTTGCAATTATTATTTCTCACAGTTTAACTAGAGTAACCCTACTAGGAATTAGTGAGTTATCACAATTAGCTTAATCCTCTACTTAGGTAGGTTAAAAAATTCAACCAACTATTTAGATAGGTATTAGGGACTTTAGTTAGTGTCAACTGAGTACCAGCCTGGTCTGTACTCACAATTGAATACAGTTGACTACTTATAGAGAATGATTTAATAAACTAAATTTCTCATCTAAAGTTGAGGATGTATTAATGAGTTTCCAGCGTTCATGACCCAAAATGAATAACAAAGAATCTGAAGAACTTAAAGGTAGAAAGAGAGCTTGGTACAAAAGGATTAAACCCCCTCCCTGACCGACCCGTTGTTGCCATATTGCCTATGAGCTGCAATTCAATTAGCTCATAAGTCAGAATGACTACGCTACTAATCTCACTGTCGACTCAGAATCTTCCTTGATTTTAATGATTAACCATATTCAGTTTTCTAATATTATATTATCTATAGCTAGTTAGCAACTTAGTATTACCATTAGTCAGAATGACTACTGCACGGCAGTGCATATTAAACCAAATTTCCTCATTTGAGTTTGGGGTGATCATGATGCTCAGTGATGTGTTATTGTCTAGTAACTCAACAGTTACAAGTCACAACGACCTTAGACAGTGACCTTGCTGTAGTATCGAAGTCTTCTTGATCTTGAATGACCCAGTGAATAATACTTTAATTACTGTATAATAATGTAGAATACAACTTATACATTAATGTTATGAGTTCTTGAGAACATTTTCTGAGTTAACCTACATTCAGCAACTACGTAATGCAACCATTACATGTCACTGTGATTCTACTTGTTGAGTCTACTGTAACTTTAGAGAGTTCTTGATTACCGATATAATAATAATCATTGAATGCATCATTTCATGTATCATTTAATGTTCATTTATAAATAATCATTTAATGTATCAACATTTAATATAAGTTCCCCAAAAAGACGTAGAGTCTTATCTTTCTCTGACAGATTCGGGACATCCGTTATGTGCGTACTAACGTACTAACATACTAACTTTAGAATAACTTCAGGGAAAGAAAAGGTACGTCAGTACTCAGCTTGAGTCACTGACATATGTGCGTCCCGAGAATTCCCACCCCCTGGAGTTGTGTTGGAAATAAACCAACATTTAATTACCATTGTATGCTAGGCATAGTATATACTAATCCTACTAATTTGTAGAATTAACATAAATTATATTTCCTATCTGCGCATCAATTACCAAATTCTTCCCACATACAGGGACCGTATTGCGTCAGATAATACCCAGCAGAGGTATAAATATTGTTAACATGCCAGTGAATTGAATAATATTCTCGCCTTTTGTGAGTATTCTTTACAAGAATTAATATCTGACAATATAACAACTAGTGATCTAATACAACGAGTTATTAACTAAAGGATCACTATATAACAGTTTATATACTGTTACATACAACTAACATGGAGGAAGCAGAAAGTTCTCTCAATTTCTCGTTTAATAAGAACACTGTTCATATTAATTATTATTTGACGAGAATTTAAATCATATATAACTCCCTATAATTGCAACCCTATTCTCATTAATTTATTAAGTAGAGCAATTACAAGGAAAAGAATTTTCCGTTTCTACTGAAATATGTTTGCTCGGCGAGACGGGTTGAGGAGGAGGAGGAGGGAAGCTTGGCCACGAGACACCAAAACGGCCACTAGTACAGAGAGAGAGGTGAGGCTTTCGGAAGCTACGTGATCGACCGTTGCTATTTATCGGTCCTGGAGTGCATAATTACTCCATTAGCGATCCAAGAAATGTATCAGCGGACAACAATTACGTTAAGTGGTTGTTTGGTTTAGTGTTCTGAGCTCATAACATGTAAACTTTACCCTTAGTTCGTTGTTACACCATGCTCCCTCCTCTAAACACAAGTACGTTCCTAGTGAAACTAATTTTTCCCCTTCTATTAATTCATAGTGACATAATCTACTGTGCATAAACAAATTTTACACCATATGGGTTTCCAGCGTGTGTTTAAAACAGCTTGAGGTGAAACAAATTCCCACGCTATGCTAGCGGGTCACATGTTCCAGCAGGTTCTAGATGACGCCGTCGCCCAACCACGCTACCGTTCACTGTTACAGCTAAGCAGCTCATCTGTTTTAATTTACTAATTAACATCTCATAAATTGTTGAGATTGAATAATATTACGAATTTATATTTCTAATACGTGAGCTAGGAATTTAATCATATTTCTTATAGTCTCATGAAATTTTAGATAGGAACAATTTCTTGTCTAACATTTATTACAATATGATCTTGTCATTAAGCAAATTATTGAATACTTATACAAATTATATTTCTTAGTAAATCTTACTAATTTCTTTCGAGGAAGAACCAGCCTCGATTAAGTGTACTAGGAGTAATTCAGCTTCTAGTATTAACCCCAAATTGTGAAGTTTGGGAATGTTCAACTCTTCAATAATAATTATCGTTACAGTTCACTAATATCTAACAAATAATTCTTGATGATTACATTATCCACAGACAGTGGTATCTCAGTACATTTTATTACACTAGTTATCTGTTTCCCTTTTCAGTAAAAATAGGGTGGTCCTTCGAGTAATTCGATTCAATCAATTAAATATCATTATATTATGAGTTAGCTTTCCTTTACGACAGGGAGTAAGCTAGGGAGCAGTGATCACAAAGAAATCAGATTTAGTATAGAATGAAATAGATTTATAGGAGAAAATTATGTTAAAGTGCCAATTTTTCGAAAAGCTGATTTTAATAGCCTAAGAATCTTTTGGGGTGAAATACATTTGAAAGTCCTGGACATTGGGGAGTGGGCCGGCCTATGAACGAGACGTGAACCTAGCGATGGGTGATGTAAAAAGGGATTTCAATGTGGATTCAAAATATAACTTATTTAAAAATACTCTAAGCAAAACACAGGAACTTTTTATATTCCATACTAATTGAATAAGTGGAATATGAATGACCCAAAATGAATAACAAAGAATCTGAAGAACCTTAAAGGTAGAAAGAGAGCTTGGTACGAAAGGATTAACCCCCCTCCCTGTCCGACCCGTTGTTGCCATGAGGGGGCTTGGTGGATGGCTGCCGGAGTGTGGTGCTCCATGGGACGGTCTTCTGTCTTTTGTGGCCTTATGCTCCTCCTGCTGTCCTCACAAATTCTGCTGGACGACTTTCCCTTTTCTTATGTTCGTTTCCTCCCCCCCCCGTCCTCCTCTTCTCCTTTCTAATTGTCATTTCCCGCCAATCTTTTGCGTGTTTTGATTATTCTTTCGCCTTCTTTTGTTTGACGCCTGGGTGTTTGAGGAGGTATACTCTTGCACCCGTAAAACTGTAGTACCCAATGTCTCGAGTGAGGGGACCCTTTTGTTGTCAATCCTCCTTTCGTTACTGAACCCGATCTCAACAGACTGACGGTTTAAGGTGGTGTTTGTGTGGTGTATACTCATGACGCTCCCCTAAGGGGCCCAGCAAGATCGGCAACACGTCTTGTTGGGTGTCCTGCCTCTAATTGTGGCTTCTTGGTGGGTACGGGGGCACATTCATGAATGAAAGTATTACCTCTCGTTTCCATGTCGGTGAATACTGTTCCTTTTATGACTCTCTCAGGTTCGTGGGGTAGGCGACCAAGCCTGAAGTCGGACTGTGTTGGAAGACCGGGGTCTGTAGTTCCGCTGCATTGGGCCCAGACCTAGCTCCTCCTTTGACCCTCCTAGCTACTCCCCCCCCCCCCGGTTCTGCTTCCTCATCTGTGGTGGGTCGAGCCATACACCCCCAGCGGTGATCACCTCGTCCCTGGTGCAGCTCAGTCTCTCATTGTGAATATAGCACCATTTAACCCCCTCCCTCTCTCTGGGGGTTCTCAACACCGTCCCCACCACGGCCGCACTCGCACGATCCCTTCCATACTAATATGTACCAAGCCTATTTGGTCCTGCTTCGTGGGCTAAATACTTTGATCTCCTCCCTCTGGATTCTACACCTCCTGACGATTTCTCACTCCATAAACACCTTGTGCTTCGGTGGATGCTTCTGTTACTTTTAACCCCACCTGTTTAGGTACACGTACCGTCGCTGCTCCTCACCGGATGCAGCTTACCGCTTAGCCGCATTGTCCTGCACTGGAGAGACCCTGTTCAGGTCTCAAAAAACGCTCGGTTAAATGCCAGTGTTGGCACTGTTCTCCTCCAGCACTATATTGCAAANGTGTAAACGTGCCTCCCCCTCTGTCTTTACAGACAAAGGGTTCACGTGTGGCTGGAACAACTGGGTCGGTGTACCAATCAGACCTGGGAACAGACAGACACCAACACAGCGGAAGCATAGATATACTCTGGGTTTGGTGGAGGTGGAACCCCAGAGCACGGTAAAAGTTGCTACCCGAGTTAAGTATAGAGATAGTTCACCTCATTGCCATTACAGGAAAATCTAATGAATACTAAATTATACTAACCAAGGAAGTTACTTTACTGTACAGCGCGAGATCTCGTCACCATAGGGTGGCGAGACTGCACCTGACTACTGATGAGCGATGACAGAGGGTCATCCTCATCCCCTGACTCGTCGGTGAAGCCATGAGTCAGCACTGCTGAGTCAGGAACTAGACCCGCTGAAGGCAGTTCTAATTCCTCTCTAGCATGATATTGTTTCAATTTATTAACATGAATTGTCCTTTCCACCTGGTCCTCGAATACTCCTTTTATAACAAGATTCACCGGCCCCGCCCTTTTAATTACTCTATACGGCCCTCGCCACCTCGGAGCTAGTTTCCTGCTCTGATTGGCGGGCGCAGCCTCATTCACTCTCAATACGAGGCTTCCTTCCTTCAACTCAAGAGGGCGCACTTTCTTGTCATAAAAATGAGCATACCTGTTCCGTGCTTTCTGGACGCTTCAGCTGCAATATTCCATGCATTTCTCATTTTTCCAAGGACCTCTGAAGGATAGTCCTCCCCGTATGCAACATTATGTCTGTTAAGCAGACCTGAGGGGAAATTGCATGAATTACCAGTAAACAAATGAAGTGGTTGGGTGTTAATTGATTGGTGGATGGCAGTATTCAAGGCTAACTGAACATAGGGTAGGTGTTCATCCCAGGTGTTTGCGTCATGTTCAGCAAGGATTGCAAGCATATCCTTGACTGAACGATTAGTCCTTTCCGTCATTCCGTTTGCTTGTGGGTGGTAGGCTGTTGTAAAAGCCGAAGTTGTCTCTAAAATCTTACAAACTTCTCTAAATATATTCCCATTGAATTCTTGACCCCGGTCTGAGACTAAAACTTTAGGAGGTCCGAATACAGTAACGAACCTACGCAAGAACGCATCTGCAACCGTACGAGAATCCTTCTGAGGTAATGCAACTAGTGTAGTGTATCTAGACAAATGGTCAACTAGCACCAAAACGTATCTATTCCCTGAATGACTATGATGTAAATCAATCAAATCTGCTCCCACCCGGTCTAGAGGTTCACGAATTTCAGGAAATTCCTGAAGTGGGGCTTGTACCTTAAGGGTACCTTTTCTCCTCTGGCAACGATTGCACGACTTCACGAAATTGATTACTTCAGAAAGTAATCCTGGGAAATAAAATAGAGACTTTGCCTTTAAGTGGGTTTTAAAGATCCCCGGATGCCCTGCAATTTTCGAAGCATGCGCAAGCTTTAACGCTGATGACCGCAACGCGTCCGGAATAACTAATTGAAATACTGCCCTATCATTCTGGCTATTAACATAATACAGGACGCCCTGTTTCATTTCAAAATCATGAATAGGTAAATTCTTTTTCTTTTTCGGATATTTTCCTCCTTCTAAATACTCAATAATTTCTTTCCATCTAGGCTCGTTCATCTGGTACTCTCTCATTTTATCTGATGGAATGGTTTCAATATTTTCATTGATTTGAACAGCCGCTATGTTTCGACTTAGCGTATCTGGAACAACATGTGCTGGACCAGGCTTGTACAAAATCTGGAATGAGTGGGCAGAAAGTTCGTGAGACCAGCGTGACATTCGTGGGCATTTTGTTCGCTTCTTAAATATGTGTGTTAACGCTCTATGGTCTGTGTAAATTACGAAGTGCCGCTGAAATAGGTAAGGTTCGAAGTACCTAACTGATTCTACTACTGCCAGTGCCTCCCGATCCGTAGCTGAATAACGAACTTCAGGTCCTTTGACCTTTCTACTGAAATAGGCTACTGGATGGGGTAAATTATCCGCATCTCGCTGAATTAAGCACCCGCCAATAGCTATACCGCTGGCGTCAGTGTGCACCTCCCACTCTTTCTCAAAATCAGGAATAGCCAATACCGGTGTCGTGATTAGTTGGTCTTTCAGTTTGCGATAGGCCTCGTCATGTTCAGATTTCCACACAAACTTCGCATTTTCTTTGTCAGATCAGTCAGGGGTGCTGAAATGCCAGCAAAACCTTCAATATGACGACGAAAATATCCGGCCGCCCCCAAAAACCTACGCACGTCCTTTGCTGTCCTTGGAGTAGGCATGTCAGCAATGGCGCGGCAAGAATCTGGGTCAGGTCTGATACCGTCTGGGCACACCTGGAACCCCAGAAATTTGAATTTCTGAGCCGCCAGGGTGCTTTCTGAACGTTCAGCTTGAACCCTGCCTGATCTAACAACGTCAAAGTCTCAGTCAAGTCCCGTAGGTGTTCCTCAAACGTCCTGGAATATATCACAACATCGTCCAGGTACGCTAAAGAATGCCTACCCAGGACCGGACTAAGGATGAAGTTGATGGCCCTCTGAAATGACGAAGGCGCTGTCTTTAAACCAAACGGCATCCTACGGAAATGATAAGTGTGCCTACCATCCGAGAACGCTGTTTTTTCCCTATCCTGTTCTGCCACCGGAATCGCCCAATACGCCGATTTCGCGTCAAGAGTTGAGAAATACTTAGCAGCACCAAATTGATCTATTATCTCCTGTATTCGGGGCAACGGATACACATCACCCTTAGTTATTTCGTTCACCTTCCGGTAGTCAACACAGAAACGATAACTACCGTCCGGTTTCCGAACTAGCACAACAGGAGAGAGCCACGGTGACGTACTAGGCTCTATCACGCCCTGCCTCAACATTTTCTGGCACTCTTCCCTGATAACGTTCTTTGCCTGTTCCGGCAACCTCCACTGTCTCGTGTACACAGGCAAATGATCACCGGTTGGAATGGTGTGCTCAATCTTATCAAGGAGACCAATCTGGTCATCCTCTGTCGCAAATAATTTCGGGAAGTTTCGCAAAACTCCTCTCAGTGCCTTCCTATCTGCCTGTGTAACATGTTGCAAATCAAGTGCTGAAATTAATTTTTCTACTTCTTCCACATTCTGTGCAACATTTCTCGTCTCGTACTGTACTTTTGATGGAGTTATAGTATCTAGCATGTTTAATGCACTACATTGTGCAGTGACGGTTGGCGTCTCAGCTGACTCATTGTGAAAGATTTCTGTGTCCTCCACCATGGTTCCCTGAGATACCCTATCACCTGCCCTGAAGCGAAAAGTCTTATGTGAAAGATTGACAACTGGAATGAGTGCACCTTTATCGAGCACTACAATTAAGTGATGAGGAATTAATACGCGATCACATCTCCCAGCAACCTGAAGGGTGGTACCTGGTTGTATGTGACGTCCCACGGCTACTTTAATAAATTTACAGAATGTGGTGGGCAACTCTGTTTAGTCAATGCATGCAATGCGCATGACCTCTTAACTGTGTCTGGAAGAGACTTAAAAATTAATTTGGTAGCCCAGCAAACACAAATCATCTAGGAAACGTTCGTCTATCTCTTCCCATAGGCGTGGGAATGATTTACATTGAGAATGGTGCAGGAGAGCCTTTGAGAAACTTTTAATCAAAAAATCCAAACACATAGGTTTTATAATAAATTGTTTTTCTACAACTATTTTGTTCCTAATGTATTACAAATAGTTTTTACATGTTTAAATATAAAATTTATGGTGTTTTTTGTAAAATTCATTAATAAATTGTGAATGATATTTATTTTCTGAGTGAAACCTTCACAATCCATTTACTTATATATATGATCAGAAAAAAGTAGTTTTCCAAATTTACAAAAAATCGCTCTTTTTAACACAATTTGACTCGTTATGCATTCCACTAAACACTAATATCATGTTTAAATATATAATTTATGTATTATTCCCTAAAATAATTTATATAAATTATAAAAGTTGCTGGAAATTGGTGTGAAAGAATCTGAAAACGTTTTGTTGTCTTATATTGGCGTGTTCTTATTAACTATGTCTCGAGTGCACAGTTTATCAAACAAGAAGATTAACATTCGTCAACCCTTAAAATCTTATAATTATCTTGCTGTTGCAAAATGGGTGAATCTTTAAGAACAGCTAGTATATATGACAAATGGCGTTTTCCCGAACTCAAACATTGTATGGTTTATTATTCAACACATATTTCTAATGACTCTTAGATGTTTACATTCTCTGAAGTATAATTGTGAAGGCTGTGTCCATCACTCTCACCACAGATTCTTAAACTCCTCTCTGCAGGTTCAACTATAATTAATTTCCATTCTGAATCTCCATGGACATTTGTATCCAAAATGAAACCAATGTGGTTTCCTTCAGGGCCTTCAGCCAGCACATTTGCTCATTAATTTCCAGATTCCAACATGGTAGGGGATTTACAGAAATTTTGCTATTCATATTGTTATTTTATAAATATGAATGCATTTCCATATGATAAGACAAATACATGAGTTTATGATAAATTCGTTTTCTGTGATATAACATTGATATGCTCTTTTTTCTTTAAACCGCATACTAAACTACATCACGATCGAGCGTATATATTGCTTTTTAAGAATTAAGCGCCACCACTGACCGCCAATTAAGTGCTCACATCAACAGAGTTGATGTATAAATGTTCAACGCTCAACAGAGTTAGTATAAATGGGGTTAAATCAGAGTTTGAAAATGTTGTAGGTTGAGTACCTCAAGGCTCTGTCCTGGGACCTCTGTTGTTTATAATACTGTATATATAAATGATTTAGATTCAGGTTTGAGTAACAACATTTGCAAATTTGCCGATGATACAAAAATCGGTAGGGAAATAACACAGAAGAAGACTCACTATCTCTTCAAGTTGATCTAAATAGAGTTTTGAAATGGGCAAAAGGTTGACAGATGCAGTTCAATGCTGATAAATGGAAAGTTTTGAGGTTAGGTAATGATATATGATAGAGTTACAAGATACGAGATAGATGGTGTTGTGATTGCAAAGTCGGGTATTTCGAAAGGGAACTTGGAGTTATGATTAGTAAGAATTTAAACCAAGAGATCAATGCATGAATGTTCGTAATAAGGCAAATAGTACACTAGGATTTATTAATCGAAGGGTTAATAACAAGACACCTGGTTTTGTTCTTCAGCTATAGCTTGCTCTTTAAAGCTCTTCATTCCCGTGCTGTCTCTTGGGTGGCTTAATTCTTATCAATCAATCAATTTGTTGCTTTGGTTAGGCCCCATTTTGATTATGCAGTTCAGTTTTAGTCGCCGTACTATAGAATTGATATAAATTCACTTGAACGTATCCAGCATAGTTAATTAACAAAGTTAATTCCCCAATTGCATTCACTGAAAAGGCGAAGAGTTAGGTGTGACATGATAGAGGTTTACAAGTTGATGAATGGACATAACAAATGGGATATTAAAAGTATCAGCACCAGACGAAATAATGGGTATAAATTGCATAAGTTTAGATTTAGGAAAGACCTGGGAAAATACTGGTTCGGTAACAGGGTTGTTGATTTGTGGAACAAATTACCGCCAAACGTGGATTGATTGTTTCAAACGTGGGTTCGACATGTATATGAGTGAGCTTGGGTGGTTATAAGAGTGGAAAAATGTTGTAAGCTGAGTGCCTCAAGCCTCTGGACTGGGACCTCTGTTGTTTATAATAAATATAAATATTTTAGATTAAGGTTTGAGTAGCAGCATTTGCAAATTTGCCGATGATACAAAAATCGAATATCAAAAAATATCAAAATATCAAAAATCGAAAATCCAATATATGATCTGTCTTGATCTTTAATGGACCTATCCTTTTCCTAACCTTTGTTCAATATAACTGAAAAAACCTTTAGGATTTGCCTTTGCTTAACCTGCTATACGAACTTCAGAGTTAATTTTTTCAACTTCATAGTGGTGGAGGAATTATTTTTCGAACTTCATAGTAGTGAAGGTGGGCTGCCTCGATTGTTTCAAGCGCGGGTTAGACATGTATATTAGTAGGATTGGGTGGTTGTAGATAGGAGCTGCCTGGTATGGGCCAATAGGCCTTCTGCAGTTACCTTTGTTCTTATGTTTTTGCCCTGTAACCTAAATGGTTACAGAGGCACATATATGGGCTTAGGGACTGAACCCCACAATACATTTAGCTAAACTGGTTACAATCTTGATGATATAGTTACAAAATTCATTATAAGTCGTCACATTCGAGATCGACCATTCGTCGAGTCGTCGATCGTCACATTATCAATGGGTTCGAGATCAACCACAATTACAGTTTCTATGCAGGCGATGAGTCACAATAACCTGGCTAAAGTATGTTGACCAGACCACACGAAGGTGAAGGGATGACGATGGGATGTCCCTTAAGCGTCAAAACGAAAATGTGTATACTCTTTTTACTTTCCTGACCTTAGTTCTCTAGCTACGTATTTCATTTTGGTACCAACGTGTTCGCAATACAATTCTCTAGAAGAACATTAGTAAAAAAGGTCACGAAAGGTATAGGGATACCAGCACCAAATAAATAACTACGGAGATGACTCGCCATGAGCGCCCAACAGCAACAAGATGTTTTTACTCTTGCGATTGTTATCACTTCCACAGTTGTTCTACAGCGTTAATTTTGGTATCAATGGACTCGCAATGAAATTCCCAACACGGTGATATGAATATAAACGTAGAATAATGGTTGCGGCCCACCCGCAAGAGTGTGGGAAATGGCGGAACTGTTACCGAGTATCAGTGATGCTACGACACACGTGTGATACAGAGATTTGAAAGTTTATAATTATTTCACTGTCGTGACATTATTATTCTATGTACGTCATTCATTTTTGTGTCAATGTGTTCGCAATAGAATGTTCTATGAGCCCGTAGGAAAAAAAACAACAAAGCGTAAGTTAGAATAGCACCAAATATAAAACAACGTGGAACATATCAGTGAGCGGCAAACACACACGAAATGTTTTTACTGTTGTTATGTTTGTCAAGTTTATACTTGTTGCACACAGTTATTTTTGGTTGTACATTGATCGGAATAAAATTCCCTAAACAGACATATGCATATAATACATGATATGGGGGAAGCATTACCAGTATAAACGGTTAAAGTCACCCACCTGCAACCCGTTTGGGACACTCATGATCAGTTGTGTTGTATTTGTACAAAACAAAGGCATTATGCAATGCCATTTGCAGGAAATAAACGTTGTCTTTTTGGTCCAATTGTGAGTTTTCCTGGTAAAATGGTAATACTATTTGATCGAAGTGGTCCACACCTTTCATGAACTTATTGTACCATGCAGCCTAGTGGTGAGAAAGACAACCTCATGGCGCGCAGTTTGAAACAAACCCAAAGTAAATCGGATTAAAATTGAATTTTATACAAATATTTTTTGAGGACATCATTTTATGTCCACATTGCGGAAGCGGCTAGGCAAACAGGACTCCAGGTGATGTCCTGGTCCGCATAATTAAAGTATAAATTGTGTTGAGAAAAAATAAGAAAAAATTGAAAAAAGGGGGGGGGAACATTGCAGAAAAGAGTAAAAATACAATTTGGTCAACAAAACAGCATTGTTTAAAATAGAAGATATGGATTGACATTTTGGTGGTTAGGTAGGTTACATTGAGTTAATTAGGTAGTACTTAGTTTTTATCTGTTATAGATAGGAGCTGCCTGGTATGGGCCAATAGGCCTTCTGCAGTTACCTTTGTTCTTATGTTTTTGCCCTGTAACCTAAATGGTTACAGAGGCACATATATGGGCTTAGGGACTGAACCCCGCAATACATTTAGCTAAACTGGTTACAATCTTGATGATATAGTTACAAAATTCAGTATAAGTCGTCACATTATCAATGGGTTCGAGATCAACCACAATTACAGTTTCTATGCAGGCGATGAGTCACAATAACCTTAAGCGTCAAAACAAAAATGTGTATACTCTTTTTACTCTCCTGACCTTAGTTCTTGAGCTACGTATTTCATTTTGATACCAACGTGTTCGCAATAAATTCTCTAGAAGAACATCAGTAAAAAAAGGTCACAAAAAGTATAGGGATACCAGCACCAAATAAATAACTATGTAGATGACTGGCCGTGAGCGCCCAACAGCAACAAGATGTTTTTACTCTTGGGATTGTTATCACTTCCACACTTGTCCTACAGCGTTATTTTGGTATCAATGGACTCGCAATGAAATTCCCAACACGATGATATGAATATAAATGTAGAAAAATGTCGCGGCCCACCCGCAAAGTGTGGGAAGTGGTGGAACCGTTACCCAGTATTGGTGACGTGACAACACATGCGCGATACAGAGCTTTGAAAGTTTATAATATTTCACTGTCCTGACATTATTATTCTATGTACGTCATTCATTTTGTGTCAATGTGTTCGCAATAGAATGTTCTATGAGCCCGTAGGTAAAAAGAGCAACAAAGCGTAAGATAGAATAGCACCAATATAAAACAACGCTGGAACATATCAGTGAGCGTCAAACACACACGAAATGTGTGTGTTTGATGGTGGTCAAACGATGTTTGATGTGTTTGATCAGGTGATGTCCTGATCCGCATAATTAAAGTATAAATTGTGTTGAGAAAACAAGAAAAAGGGAAAAAGGGGGGGGGGAAACATGGCAGAAAAAGAGTAAAAATACAATTTGTTCAACAAAACAGCATTGTTAAAACAGAAGATATGGATTGACATTTTGGAGTTAGGTAGGTTACATTGAGTTAATTAGGTAGTACTTAGTTTTTATCTTAAACTGGTTCAGAGAGGTACAGTCTTTAACATAATTGGGAAGGTCATTCCACATTCGAGGTCCCTTGATTTGTAAAGCATTTCTAGTTTGACTAAGTCGTACTCTTGGAATATCAAATAGGTATTTGTTTCTGGTGTGGTGCTCATGGAATCTGTTACAACCTTCTAGGAAGCTTTTAAGGTCAGGATTGACATTACAGTTCAGCGTTTTATATATATAAATACAAATGAGAGAATGTGCAGGGACTTAATATCTAACATATTCAGAGATTTGAGTAGGGTACATATACTGCCCGGTTGCCTGAAATGCTATGCGTACTATAGTGGCTTTAGGTATTGTACGCACTAGCTCTATCTATATATCCCAACATTTTTTTGTAAACAACTATGTATGTATATCATTTGTGAGAAAAAAATGACTAATACGTTCAGCCAATGACTTTGACTTCGACTTAACTTTGACTTCGTTCATGGCATCGTATTTTCCATAATATATAAGGGTATGACAATGCATTTATATTATTGTGTATAAATATTTGGAAATTTCATGTATCCTAAAAATAGAAAATAAAGAATAAGAATAATTAAATAATTGTTGTAGTAAATTGTCACACTTTCATCAT